>JASDQU010585496.1:95434-107716 GCA_032191745.1 Picea mariana
CATCCAAACCGAAATGGAATTTCTAGACATCTCATCTTTGGGCACGACCTACCAATATGCCATCAAAATCGAACAAAAGCTCAAACAAAAGATGCAACAATTTGGGCCTCGGAACCCCTCACAACAAAATCTAGGAAAGGGCCTCCCCAACCCGCCAAACAAAGGATAGAGAAAATATGGACAATATCAGGATAACCAGTCCAAGCCATAAGCAAAGAGGGACACTGGAAATACAAAGAAAGATACCGGGAAGTGGTGTGACTTCCATAAGATCCCTTGGCATAACACTGCTGACTGTCGCTCAAAGCAGTCGTTGGTGGCTGAAGTGAAAGCCTATGAATCAGATGCAGATTATGACTCTAAGCCAGAACCAGAAAGGGGAAGATGGGTCATTGACATGGAACCCATTGCCACCGTTGCTACCACCAAGCTCCAGCCTGGTGAACCAGATGAGCCAGAAGAAGAAGAGCGCCTCTTCCATTCACAGATGTGGGTAAAAGGCACCCCGCTACACTTCATCGTTGATAGAGGTAGCCAAAAGAACCTCATCTCAGCAGAGGTTGTCAAGCGGTTGGCCCTGCCAACAACGCTGCACCCACAACCATACACCATTGGATGGCTCCACCAAGGAAGCAATCTCCGCGTCAGCCAACAGTGCCGACTATCGTACGACATCAAGCCCTTCAAAGATGAGGTATTGTGTGATCTTGCTCCTCTTGAAGTTTTTGATGTTCTTTTGGGCCAACCTTATTTATGGAAATGTCATGTTGTATATGAGCCTAGGCCTCGTAGTGTTATTATTACTTTGAACAAGAAATTGTACAGGATACCTGAGGCAGTCCCACCTAATGCTATTTCCTTGATCTCTGCTAAGAAATGAAGGAAGGTCATCTCTCAGACGGGGAAGTTTGTCTTCTTCGTGATTCACTCTCAGAATAAGCGAAAGATCACAGCCACATCTAGGGTCTCTGCAGCCGACCTCTCCACATAGCAGAAGCAAGTAGATAAGGTCGTGGAAGAATACACAGATATCTTCTCCTCACCTACAGGGGTACCTATGCACTTCCAGGTCAAGCACCCCATCAATATGACCCCTGACGCACCGCTACCCAATGGGCCAGTCTATCATCGCTCTTTGTTAGAGAATGAGGAGATCAAGTGACAGATCTAAGAAATGCTCCACAAGGGGCACATCCGCCCCAGCTCATCACCTTGCTGGAGCCCAATCATGATGGTCAAGAAGAAAGATGGAACTTGGAGACTCTGTATTGATTACCGGGCTCTGAATAAAATCACAGTCAGAAACTGGTACCTGATTCCCCGAATCGATGACCTCCTTGATCAACTCATGGGGGCCAAATACTTCAGTAAGATTGATCTGAAGTCTGGCTACCACCAGGTCCCGATAGAACAAACAGATGTATGGAAGACCATCTTCAAGTCAAAGGAAGGCCTTTTTTAATGGTTGGTCATGCTCTTTGGTTTGACAAATGCTCCAACCACTTTCATGAGGATGATGGATGATATCCTGTGACCATTCACCCATAATTTTGTAGTGGTGTATCTAGATGACATTCTAATTTACAAAAATACTTGAGCCAAACACTTGCAGCATATTCAGCAGGTTCTGCACACCCTGCGGCAACACAAGCTATACGCCAACTTGGAAAAATGTTCCTTCGGCATGGACAGGGCCCATTACCTGGGCTACATCATTGATCATCATGGCGTACATGTGGATCCAGCCAAGATCCAAGTCATCCGTGAATGGCCAGCCCCAACAAAACTCACTGAGATTCAGAGCTTCTTGGGCCTTGCCAATTTATACAGCAGGTTCGTGCTGGGTTTCTCCCATATTGCATGGGCCCTCAGCCAAATAAAGAGGGGTGGTAGTAAGGAGAAATTTGCATGGGGCCGGTCCCAACAACAAGCGTTCGATGATTTGAAGTAGCAATTGTGCTCATCCTTAGTACTTTCACTACCAGACCTACAACATCCTTTTGAGATCGAGATAGATGCTTCAGACTATGCTGTGGGCACCGTTCTCACTCAACACGACCACCCCGTGGCTTATCATAGTGAGAAACTCTCAGATATTTTCCATAAGTACCCTACTTACGACAAAGAAATGTACTCCATTGTGCAAGCATGTCGCCAGTGGAGACATTACATTCTTGGGAAGGAGACAGTCATCCACACTGATCATAAGCCACTGTAGTTCATGTAGACATAGGGAAAATTGCAGAATGACCGCCATCAAAAGTGGTCCACATACTTGCAGCAATTCCACCTCAACATCAAGTATAAAACATGAAGCACCAATCCTATCATTGATTGACTCAGTAGACTGCTAGTCGTGGCACTCACCACAGTGCTAGACTCTTGCGGCCATGAGACATCTGGATGGCCCCAACTCTATGAGACAGACCCTGACTTCGCCACCACCTACCAAATGTTGGGTGCAAACGCAGTTGTCGATAATTTCCATTTTCATGATGGGTTGTTGTGTCGTCTAGGCCATATTTGTGTTCCATCAAGTGAGCGAGTGAAGATGATCTGGGAATCCCTCTATAGTTGGATGGCAGGACACTTTGGCATTGAAAAGACAGTGGCGATGCTACAGAAACATTTCTACTGGCTGAAACTTCGACAGGAGATCAGCAAGTATATCAGGTCCTACACTACCTGTGCTATTTCCAAACCGACCACTAAGAAATAGGTCTTGTACACCCCTCTTACTACTCCTGGCAGGTCATGGGAATCCATCTTAATGGACTACATGTTGGGCCTCCCATCCATCAAACGGGGAAATGACTGTGTTTTTGTGGTTGTTGATCGCTTTTCTAAGATGGCGACTCCGATTGCCTGCAAGAAGAGCATCACAACAGAGGCCACTACCAAGCTCTTCTTTGAACAAGTTTGGGTACATTTTGGAATCCCACAAACCATTGTCTCATATCAGGATAGTTGATTTCTCAGCACATTCTAGTCGATCCTCTGGTCATTGTTGGACACCAAGCTCACCAAATCCATGGCCTTCCACCCCCAGACAGATGCCCAAACCGAGGTTGTAAATCAAATGATTGTGCATATCCTTCGCATGTATAATTCAAAGCACCCTCACACATGGGATGAAAGTCTTCCCTATGTACAACATAGCTACAACCGAGCCCTGCATAGCTCAACCGGCCACAGCCCCTTTCAAGTGTGGTTGGGATTCCAACCATTGGGACCCATAGATTTTTCACTTCCCCTTGCAGTCACCTCGACCGACTCATCCCCTGCTCCAACTGAAGCTGACAAAGCCACCCGGTTCATTGAGCAGATATAGCACATACGCTAATAGGTTCAAAATATCCTACAGAAGTCCATTGAAAAGTACAAATAGCGCCATGATCAACATCAGGTGTCGCATAAGTTTCAGTTGGGTGACAAAGTTTGGTTGCACTTGCAGAAAGAACGCCTTATAGGACCCCATCAGAAGCTTCACCCACTCCGTTATGGGCTGTGCACTATCACCAAGGATGTGGGGGATAATTCTTTTGAGCTCATCATTCCTCCTTTCTCTTGTCTGCACCCAGTGTTCAACGTGGATCTCCTTTGCCTTTATTTCCCACCATTATTGGACACCTCAGAAGTAGCAGAACAACTGACACCAAAAAAGCTCAACCCCAGCTTCCTAAAACAGGAATCCAATGATTAGATTGTGGACAAGCAGATCAAGGGCACTCAACAACAAAGGATCCAAATTTATCAAGTCGTCAAAGCAGGGCAGCTCCTGCACCAAGGCAAGTGGCTCACCCGAGGCCAAATTCAGCAAAAATTTCCTCATCTGATGGGGGACCTCAATGCAATGGATACCATTTCTTCCTAATAAGGGAGGATTGATCCATATGGATATCGGTGGCTACCCACCTTTTCCAACTAACTCAAAACATGTTTCTGACAATTTTGGCAATTTACTATTTTTAGCAGTTTTAACTTCTAGGGCCATTTTGAGGGCCTAAATGAAGGTTTTTCGGGAAAAAGCTCCTCAATGATAGTGAAAGGAATGATTGAGACCCAAAAATGAATCTCTTCGATGATGCCTTTCCAACGGGCTATCACACGCCTAAAACGGAGATTGTATGCAAAAGTTACGACCCCGGGAAGTTGATGTACTAACTTACCCAAACGGGGCCCACATGACTTTTGGTGCTTCATCTCCTAGGGTTAGGTTTTTGGATGTCTAGGGTTTTTGGCATTCTTTCTTATTGTAAAAATTCCTACAGAACCTCATTGTAACCTGCTTTTTGCGAATGCTCATCGCCTTCACATCTCTTCTCAGAGATAAGCCGCCACCATTCTAGCAAGCTTGTTTTCGCTGCATTTTACAGTTTCAGCTTATTTTGTTATTGAATAGAAAACCAGTTTTACTGTATCTTTGTTATTTTTTGTTAAGCACCTGTTAATAATCTGTATTCATTTCTTTCTTCTCATAAAATCTGGATCAGTGGTATCAGAGTGGTCTGCTCCTTGTCGTCTTAACGCATGTCCCCAATGAGGTCGGAGTACAAAGAGTTGGGTCTCAAGATTGTTTCTATTGAGGAAAGAAGCTCTCACATGCCTAAGAAACCTCCCATGGCAGGAGAAAAAAAATATGATGGGACAAGAGATCTTTTCAAACTGTTGATTGAGGAAGCCCTCATGCAACAGAGGAACAAGATGATGGATAGTTTCGTGCAAATCCTTTGGCGGCTACCAATAGGGGACGCATCTTCTTCGAATGGAGGCGTTGCCCCCTTCAAGGTACAAATAAACTTCAATATTACTATATTTGAAGGTCAGATAGACACAGATGTTGGAGACAAGTGGTTGAATCTACTAGAAGGGTATTTTTTTGTCCATAACTTTTCGAATAAAGAAAATAATACTTTTGCACTCCTCAAAGCCATTCCCCATGTCAAAAATTGGTGCGAAACTTCTGTGAGCAAAAGGAAATAGAGGAAACCTCATTATTTTTAGTCATGGCCACCTGAGAATCCTTCATGGATGCTATTAAGGAACAATACTACCCTGTCGGAAGTTATGACGACCTGTATACCAAATGGACCACACTGCGGCAAGAAAGAGACCAAGTAGTGCCATATTTCACAAATATATTCCATACCTTGTGCACCAATTAGTGATGATTTTAAGCATGGAAATTTATTTTAAAATGTAGAAACCTTGGCGAATCTTACTAATCCTTCATATGTCAACTATAAATGTTTGGCGATATTTTTGTAAAAATATTCAAATTTCTACGTATTTTATATAGTTTTTATAAAATTTTGGCTATTTTTAAGGTAAAATAATTTTATCCTATAAAATTTGGGCGAATCATTTTTAAAATAGCAAATCTCATTTTTGGAAAAACCTTGGAAAATTAGCCCATGAGCGAAATTTAGCCCCTAAAATCATCCCTGGCACCAATTTGGGTATCAAAGATTCAGAGCGACATCTGGTGCTCAAGTATTGCGGTGCTCTACATAGATACATCCAGATCAAAATGGAATTTATGGACATCTCATCCTTGGGAACGGCCTACCGATATGCCATCAAAATCGAGCAGAAGCTCAAACAAAAAACACGGCAATTTGGGCCTGGGAACCCCTCACAACAAAATCCAGGAAAGGGTAGCCCCAACCCATCGAACGAAGGACAGATCAAAGATGGACAGTATCAGGACAACCAGTCCAAGACGCAAGCAAAGAGGGACACTAGAAAGACAAAGAAAGATACCAGGAAGTGGTGAGACTTCCATAAGAGCCCTTGGCATAACACTATTGACTGCCGCTCAAAGAAGTCACTGGTGGCCGAAGTGAAAGCCTCTGAATCATATGCAGATTATGACTCTGAGATAGAACCAGAAAGGGGAAGACAGATCATTGATGCGGAACCCAGTGCCACCGTTTCTACCACCAAGCTCCAGCCTGGTGAACCAGACGAGCCAGAAGAAGGAAAGTGCCTCTTCCATTTACAGATGTGGGTAAAAGGCACCCCGCTGAACGTCATCGTTGATAGCGGTAGCCAAAAGAACATCATCTCAGCAGAGGTCGTCAAGCGGCTGGCCCTGCCAACAATGCCGCACCCACAACCATACACCATTGGATGGCTCCGCCAAGGAAGCGATCTCCACGTTAGCCAACAGTGTCGACTGCCGTATGACATCAAGCCCTTCAAAGACGAGGTATTGTGTGATGTTTCTCCTCTCGAAGTTTGTGATGTTCTTTTGGGACAACCTTATTTATGGAAACGTTATGTTGTATACGAGTCTAGGCTTCGTAGTGTTATTATTACTTTGAACAGGAAATTGTACAGGATACTCGAAGCAGTCCCACCTAGTGCTATTTTCTTGATCTCTGCTCAGCAATGCAGGAAGGACATTTCTCAGACGGGGAAGTTTGTATTCTTCGTGATTCTCTCTTAGAATAAGTGAAAGATCATATCCACATCCAGGGTCTCTACGAATGACCTCTCCACACAGTAGAAGAAAGTAGATAAGGTCGTGGAAGAATACTCGGATATCTTCTCCTCAACTATAGGGGTACCTCTGCACTGTCAGGTCAAGCACCCCATCGATCTGACCCCCGACGCATCACTACCCAATGGGCCAGTCTATCATCGCTCTTTGTTAGAGAATGAGGAGATCAATCGACAGATCCAAGAACTGCTCCACAAGGGGCACATTCGCCCCATCTCATCACCTTGTGGGAGCCCAATTGTGCTGGTACAGAAGAAAGATGGAACCTGGCGACTCTGTATTGATTACCGGACTCTGAATAAAATCACAGCCAGAAATCGGTACCCGATTCCCCAAATCAATGACCTCCTTGATCAACTCACGAGGGACAAATACTTCAATAAGATTTATCTTAAGTCTCGCTACCACCAGGTCCCGATAGAACAGACAGATGTATGGAAGACTGTCTTCAAGTCAAAGGAAGGCCTTTTTGAATGGTTGGTCATGCCCTTTGGTTTGACAAATGCTCCAGCCAATTTCATGAGGATGATGGATGATATCCTGCGACCATTAACCCATACTTTTGTAGTGGTGTATCTGGATGACATTTTAATTTACAGCAAGACTTGGGCCGAACACTTGCAGCATATTCAGCAGGTTTTGCACACCCTGCGACAGCACAAGCTATACGATAACTTGGAAAAATGCTCCTTCGGCATGGACATGGTTCATTACCTAGGCTACATCATTGATCAGAATGGCGTACATGTGGATCCATCCAAGATCCAAGTCATCCATGACTGGCCAGCCCCAAGAACACTCATTGAGCTTCGGATTTTCTTGGGCCTTGCCAATTTCTACCGCAGGTTCATGTTGGGTTTCTCCCATATTGCATGGGCCCTCATCCAAATAAACAGAGGTGGTGGTAAGGTGAAATTTGCCTGGGTCCAGTCCCAATAACAAGCATTCGATGATTTGAAGCAGCGCTTGTGCTCAGCCCCAGTACTTTCACTACCATACCTGCAGTATTCTTTTGAGATCGAGACAGATGCTTCAGACAATATTGTGGGCGTCGTTCTCACTCAACACGACCACCCCGTGGCCTATCATAATGAGACACTGTTAGATATTGTCTATAAGTATCCTACTTACGATAAAGAAATGTACTCCATTGTGCAAGCATGCTGCCAGTGGAGACATTACATTATTGGGAAGGAGACAGTCATCCACACTGATCATAAGCCACTGCAGTTCATGCAGACATAGGGAAAATTGTAGAATGACCACCATAAAAAGTGGTCCACTTACTTCCATCAATTCCACCTCAACATCAAGTATAAAATAGGAAGCACCAATCGTGTCGTTGATTGCCTCAGCAAACTGCCAATCACGACACTCACCATGGTGCTAGAATCTTGCTGCCAAGAGACATCTGGATGGCCCCAATTCTATGAGACAGACCCTGACTTCACCACCACCTACCAAATGTTAGGTGCAAACGTAGTTGTCAATAATTTCCATCTTCAGGATGGGTTGTTGTGTCGTCTGGGGCATATCTGTGTTCCATCAAGTGAGCGGGCGAAGCTGATCTGGGAAGCCCACTACAGTTGGGTGGCATGACACTTCGGTATTGAAAAGATAGTGGTGATGCTACAGAAACATTTCTACTAGCTGAAACTTCGACAAGAGGTCAGCAAGTATATCAGGTCCTGCACTGCCTGTGCTATTGCCAAACCGACCACTAAGAAATAGGGTCTGTACACCCCTCTTCCTACTCCTAACAAGCCATGGGAATCCATCTCAATGGACTACATGTCGGGCCTCCCGTCCACCAAACGGGGAAATGAATGTGTTTTTGTGGTTGTTGATCGCTTTTCTAAGATGGCGATTCCGGTTTCCTACAAGAAGAGTATCACAGCAGAGGCCACTGCCAAGCTCTTCTTTGAACTAGTCTGGGTACATTTTGGAATCCCACATACCATTGTCTCATATTGGGATAGTTGATTTCTCAGCACATTCTGGTCGAGCCTCTAGTCACTGCTGGACACCAAGCTCAACAAATCCACGACCTTCCACCCCAGACAGATGGCCAAACTGAGGTTGTAAATCGAATGATTGTGCATATCCGTCGCATGTATAATTCAAAGCACCCTCACACATGGGATGAGAGCCTTCTTCATGTCCAGCATAGTTACAACCGAGCCCTGCATAGCTCAACTAGCCACAGCCCCTTTCAAGTGGGGTTGGAATTCCAACCATTGGGACCCATAGATGTTGCACTTCCCCTTGCGGTCACCTCGACCGACTCATCCCCTACTCCAACTGAAGCTGCCAAAGCCACTTGGTTCATTGAGAAGATCCATCACATCCACCAATAGGTTTAGGATATCCTATAGAAGTCCAATGCAAGTACAAACAGCGCCATGATCAACATCGGGTGCAACATAAGTTTCAAGTGGCGATAAAGTTTGGTTGCACTTGCAGAAAGAACGCCTTACAGGACCCCATCGGAAGCTTCGACCAATTTGTTATGGGTCGTACACTATCACCAAGGTCATGGGGGATAATGATTTTGAGCTCAACATTCCTCCTTTCCTTGGTCTGCACCTAGTGTTCAACGTGGATCTCCTTTGCCCTTATTTCCCACCATTATTAGACACCTCAGAAGTAGTAGAACAACTAACACCAAGAGAGATCAACCCCAATGGACTACAATAGGCATCCAATGATTATATTGTGGATATACAGATCAAGGTCACTCGACAACAAAGGATCCAGCTTTATCGAGTCGTTAAAGCAGGGCAGCTCCTGCACCAAGGCAAGTGCCTCACCCGGGGCCAAATTCAACAGAAATTTTCTCATCTTATGGGGGACCTCAACGCAATGGAGACCATTTCTTTCTAAGGAGGGATAATTGATCCATATGGATATCGATGGCCACCCACCTTTTCCAACTAGCTCAAAACAATTTTCTGACAATTTTGGCAATTTAATATTTTTAGCAGTTTTAACTTTCGAGGCCATTTTGAGGGCCTAAATGAAGGTTTTTCAGGATCAAGCTCCTCAAGGCTAACCAAAGGTATGATTGAGCCCCAAAAATGAATCTCCTCGACGATACCTTTTCAACGAGCTATCACACGCCTAAAACGGAGATTGTATGTACAAGTTACGACCACGGGAAATTGATGTACTAACTTACCCAAACGGGGCCCACATGACTTTTGGTGCTTCATCTCCTAGGGTTAGGTTTTTGGATGTCTAGGGGTTTTGGCAATCTTATTTATTGTAAAAATTCCTTCAGGGCCTCATTGAAACCTGCTTCTTGCAAATGCGCGCTGCCATCACATCTCTTCTCAGAGATATGCCGCCACCATTCCAGCAAGCTTGTTTCCACTGCATTTTACAGTTTCAGCTTATTTTGTTATTGAATAGAAAACCAATTTTACTGTATCTCTGTTATTTTTTGTTAAGCACCTGTTAATAATCTATATTCATTTCATTCTTCTGATAAAATTTGGATCAGTGGTATTAGAGTGGTCTACTCCTTGTCGTCTTAACGCATGTCCCCAACGAGGTCGGAGTACAAAGAGTTGGGTCTCGAGCTTGTTTCTCTTGAGGAAAGAATCTCTCACACGCCCAAGTGACCTCCCACGACAAGAGAAAATAAATATGATGGGACAGGAGATCCTTTCAAACTGTTGATTGAGAAAGCCCTCACGCAACAGAGGAATGAGATGATGGATAGTTTCGCGCAAATCCTTCGACAGCTACCAACAGGGGACGCATCTTCTTCGAACGGAGGCCCCGCCCCCTTCAAGGTACAAATAAACTTCGATATTCCTATATTTGAAGGTCGGATAGACACAGATGCTATAGACAAGTGGTTGAATCTACTAGAAGGGCATTTTTCTATCCATAACTTTTCGAATAAAGAAAATATTACTTTTGCGCTCCTTAAAGCCGTTCCCCATGTCAAAGATTGGTGGGAAACTTTCTGTGAGCAAAAGGAAACAAATGAAACCTCATTGTTTTTAGTCATGGCCACTTGGGAATCCTTCAGGGATGCTATTAAGGAAGAATACTACCCTTTTGGAAGTTATGATGATCTGTATACCAAATGGACCACATTGCGGCAAGAAAGAGACCAAGCAGTGTCAAATTTCACAAATATCTTCTATACCTTGCACACCAAGTTGGGTATCAAAGATTCAGAGCAACATCTAGTGCTCAATTATTGCGGTGCTCTACATAGATACATCCATATCGAAACGGAATTTCTGGACATCTCATCCTTGGGCGCGGCCTACCGATATGTCGTCAAAATTGAGCAGAAGCTCAAACAAAAGACACAGAAATTTAGGCCTGGGAACCCCTCACAACAAAATCCAGGAAAGGGCGGACCCAACCCACCGAACAAAGGACAGAACAAATAATGACAGTATCAGGACAACCAGTCCAAGCCGCAAGCAAAGAGGGACACCGAAAAGACAAAGAAAGATATCGGGAAGTGGTGCAACTTCCATAAGATCCCTTGGCATAACACTGCTGACTTTCGCTCAAAGCACTCACTTGTGGCTGAAGTGAAATCCTTTGAATCAGATGTAGATTATGACTCTGAGCCAAAACCAGAAAGGAGAACATGGATCATTGACGCARAACCCAATGCCACCGTTGCTACCACCAAGCTCCAGCCTGGTGAACCAGACAAGCAAGAAGAAGGAGAGCACCTCTTCCATTCATAGATGTGGGTAAAAGGCACCCCGCTACACTTTATCGTTGATAGCGGTAGCCAGAAGAACCTCATATCAGCAGAGGTCTTCAAGCGGTTGGCCCTGCCAACAACGTCTCACCCATGATCGTACACCATTGCATGGCTTCGCCAAAGAAGCAATCTCCTCGTCAACCAACAGTGTCGATTGTCATACGACATCAAGCCCTTCAAAGATGAGGTATTGTGTGATGTTGCTCCTCTCGAAGTTTGTTATGTTCTTTTGGGCCAACCTTATTTATGGAAACATCATGTTGTATATGAGTCTAGGCCTCATAGTGTTATTATTACTTTAAACACGAAATTGTACATGATACCTGAGGCAGTCCCACATAGTGCTATTTCCTTGATCTCTACTAAGCAATGCAGGAAGGTCATCTCTCAGATGGGGAAGTTTGTCTTCTTCGTAATTTTCTCTCAGAATAAGTAAAATATCACAGCCACATCCAAAGTCTCTACGGCCGACCTCTCCACACAACAAAAGCAAGTAGATATTTTCGTGGAAGAATACTCGGATATCTTCTCCTCACCTACAGGGGTACCTTTGCACTGCTAGGTCAAGCACCCCATCGATATGACCCCTGGTGCACCGCTACCCAATGGGCCAGTCTAACATTGCTCTTTTTTATATAATGAGGAGATCAAGCGACAGATCCAATAACTTCTCCATAAGGGGCACATCCACCCCAGCTCATCACCTTGCGAGAGCCCAATCGTGTTGGTACAGTAGAAAGATGCAACCTGGTGACTTTGTATTGATTACCGGGATCTGAATAAAATCACAGTCATAAACCAGTACCTTATTCTCCGAATCGATGACCTCCTTGATCAACTCATGGGGGCCAAATACTTTAGTAAGATTGATCTGAGTTCTGGCTACCACCAA
Source organism: Picea mariana (assembly GCA_032191745.1). Taxonomy (NCBI): domain Eukaryota; kingdom Viridiplantae; phylum Streptophyta; class Pinopsida; order Pinales; family Pinaceae; genus Picea; species Picea mariana. Next base: position 107,573 of record JASDQU010585496.1, read on the forward strand.
GTCCTGATAGAACAAACAGATGTATGGAAGATTGCCTTCAAGTCAAAGGAAGGCCTTTTTGAATGGTTCGTCATTCCCTTTGGTTTGACAGAATTCTCCAGCCACTTTCATGAGGATGATGGACGATATCCTACAACCATTCAC
>JASDQU010585498.1:548-11270 GCA_032191745.1 Picea mariana
TGAGGAATTATTTTATGTAATGAGTACCTAAAATGGCTAAGTTGTCGGGACTCAATTTTTTTGTCATTACAGTTAGGCTTAAGGGGGGGTGTTGGAGCATAATCCTAGCTTACATTAGTTTATACCTAGATTTGACTCCTAGATCTTGTTTAATACATTAATTTACACTTTATTTCACCTAATTTGGCCACATAGAGAAGAAGGGCACCTCATCCCTATATTTTAGGGAAAACTGTTAATTTTAGATCAAGACTCAATTCTCGGTTCTTGATTTTCTTGATTTTTCTTGATTTATTATTCATTTATCCTTGATTTATTCCAACTCCCCCATGCAAAAATCATCTATTATTGGGGAATGCACACCTCCTCTTTGAGTGAGAGATTTATTCCTTAATTAATGATTTTTGTTGTTACTATTATTAGTAACTACTATTTTGGGTCAGTTAAGTGAGTTGGAACTGCTTCTCTTGTCAGTTAAGTGAGCTTAAGTGAGCTAATGCGCATCACTTGAATCTTGCGGACATTAATGAGTGTGTGACATGTATCTTTAGTGGTCTAGGTCGAACTATGTGGTCTCCCTTAGCTTATGACACCTATTTTAGCTATTTCTAGTTTTTTTTTTACTAGAATTTCTATGTTGGAAATTCTATATATTCACCTCCTCTCTTCTTTTTTAGGACAGTTGCTCATGTATATTCATTTTTTATTAATATAATTCTCTAATTTATGGAGCGAAAAAATTCTCTCATCTCTTGAATATCAGCAAATTGTTTGTGTTCAATTTAACTAGAATTCTAGATCTATCGGGGTTTCTGCATGAATTCTACACCTAGCCACTCTATAGTGCAAGCCTCTCTCTACAACTCTCCTTAGACCTTCAGACATAGACTCTCTCTCATTCTTATTCTATTCTCTCAATATCTTCGCAATAAAAACAACTTTAGCTCTGCTCCAGTACAACTTCAACAGCCTATTCTACCCAACCCATTACATATTTATACATAGAATATAGGGCTCAAAACCCTACTTTCTTATCCCCAAAACCCTACTACAACTCATTATGACTCATTGCAACTCATGCTGACTCGTTTTACGGGCGTTCTTTTCCTGATTTTGCGTCTGCATGTTGCTTTTTCATCCTTGACTGTTGTTCTTCCTTCTTTTGCATGTCGAACTTTTGTCCTTCCTTTTCACCTGCTTTATCTTCCTTCTTTATTCTCTTACTTTATTCTCTTTCTATTCACAGCCAAGTATTATTTTAATGCACACTTCAATCCTGAATGCACCTTTACTATGAACTATGCTCCTTCCTTCTCTTATTTCTTTTGTTGCTACGCATCTCCTTCATCCTTAGGATTTTCCCCAAAATTGTATCCAAAATGTTTGTCTAGCAAGCCCCCAACACTCACTTATGGCTTTTCACGAGCCACTCAGGCCTGTTGTGTCATGCTCCTCCACTCCTCAATGAACTTTTGGAGGGTTTCCCTCATTACCGTGACTTTGTTTGTTACTTATGCTTCTTTTCCCAAAATTTCCTCTATGACCTGCGCAGTCAGGGTCCTGAGTTTCTCCTCAATGTCGTGCATTGCTTGATTTGTCATGCCCTTCAAGGATTTTTTTTCCCTCACCAGTTGTCCATGTCCCTTCACACATGAATTAACTATCTAATCTACTAGTGGTACGATGAATTCTTAATTTAATGTTGCTTTATTTCCATAACTTTTGTTGGATTTGTACCTCGTACTGCCAATCTTTCACGATTCTCGGTGGCTCTTTCCATTTATGACTACGCGTCTCTAGGACGTTTCATCATTACTTCCTTTTAACTTTCATTTCTATGCTTTAATGCACTTAAGGGTATTGTTTCACACTTGACTTTTGCGCTCACTTGAATGCCTCTACGTTGTTTTTGTTATGTGTGCAATACTCCCTTTTTCTGCATGGGTCTTGTTGCTTTATTTACCATAGTTCTTCCTATCTGCCTTTGTATTTCTTCTTGTTTTCCCACTCTTTATTTGTTTTCTTATTTTTCTACTTTTTGTTTGTTTTTTTTGTATTTTAGGTCCCTACTATAGTATAGCTACTATGATACATGTGTTGTTTCACAATTCAGATTAATGTGTAGCCGGTGAGTTGTCTCTATAGAGTTTCAGTCAACTTACATTCACCATTTGTCAAAGGACTTCTCCATTCAGTGTTAGCAATTGTGTAGCACATGCCTCTGTCACATGCTTAATCACATTGGGTTCTAACCAATGCATTCAAAGCTTTCTTGGGTGCCACATAAACGTATTATTGTATAGAAATACTAATTCCCCTACTTGAAAATTTGTATGCTTGATATGTCTATCATGTCATGCCTTTTCTCTTGCCTTTTGAACTTGTTGATGGAACCTTGTGACAAAGTGATCTTCCTCAAGTTGTACCAACTATGACAATCTCTCTATTTTTCTAGAATTTTAAATATCAATAATTGTTGCAACGCGCAAGCTAAGAACAATAAACTCCATCAGCATTACTGCTTCTTTCCCATATACCAACCTAAACGGTGTCTATCCTTTCAACTTTTTGCTCATAATCATGTATGCCCATAATATTGCAAGAACCCTCAAGTCCCAATTATCTCTCCCTACATTGCAGATCTTTGTCAGTGCATTCTCCATAATTTTATTAAAATCTTCTACTGTCCCATTGGCCTAAGGGTGATACGTCATGCTCCTTTGATGATGAATTTGAAATTCCTCAATTAATGTTGCAATTGTCTTATTCAAGAAGTGTGTTCCTTGATCTGAGTAGAATGTGTGGGCATCCAAATCATGTAACTACATTCTCAAATAGAAATCGCACAAAAGTCTCCATGATGCAGTCTATGACTGGTGTTGCTTCTGCCCATCTAGTCAAATACTTTTTCACAGTAATTATGTACCTAGCTCATGATCTTCTTGTTGATGGGTTGATTGGTTGAAAAATTCTATCACCCATTTATTAAATGCTTGCAATGCAACCTATGGGTGTAAAGGCATCTCATCCCTCCTGGATGGCTTTCCCACCCTTTAACAGACATCGCATGCCTGACATTATTCTTTAGCATCCTTATGAAGTGTGAGAAACTAGATCCTTGCGCATAAAATATTCTATGTGGTTTCTTTACCTGTGTAATTTCCTCCTGCAATTCCTTCATGTGCTTCTGAGAGTATAGTTGGTCTTTCATGCTCTAACACATCGCCTCAATATTCCATATACACCTAACTTGTATAAGTTCCATACAATTAACCGATAGTCTGCTACTTTAACCACTAATTGTTTCTTATGCACAATTGTTATGTTTGATGGGGCCATTCCTGTACTTAAAAACTACACAATATCTGTGAAGTAGTCGTCCACCATTGTACTTGCAAATAATTGTGCATCCAGCAAACTGTCATCTAGATTCCTTGCATCCTATCCTAAGAGTATGTGCGATAAGTGATCTGGTCCTGCATTCAACTTCCCTGTTTTCAAGACAACCTCAAAATCGTATTCCTGGAATAACAACAACCATCTACATATTCTCCCCCCCAACACTGCCTTGTTCACTAAGTATCTTAGTTCAAAATGGTATGTGTACATCTTAAAATAAGAACCCAATAAATAATATCTAAATTTTTATAGCGCATATACCATTGCCGACCCTTCTCGTCCTGTGGTAGTATAAATATTTTATGTTATTGACAGTTTCCTGCTTGCAAAAGAAATTGGTTGATCTTTGTCTCCTTCCCCTGGTTGATATAGTATTGTGCCCAAAGATATGGACAATGCATCCACATGAACATGGAACTCCTTTTTCCAATATGGGAAGATCAAAATTGGCACGGTCACTAATTTATGCTTCAATGTGTCCAAACCCTTCTGACAGTCTTCATTCCACTAGAACTCCGCTTCTTTCTTCAACCGCTTCTCCATGGGTGTTATAATTTGCTCATAACCCTTAATGAATTTCTTGTAATACCCAGTATGACCTAGGGTTTCTCTCAATTGTCTGACTGATGTAGGTGGTTTTAAATCTAGAATCACTCCAATCTTTGTAGGATCCACTAGTAAGCCATGCTTACATACCACATGGCCCAACAAAATGCCAAAAGGCGCACAGAAAATACATTTCTTTAAATTCAATGAAATCTGACATTATCTACAACTATCCAACATTAGCCTGAGTACTTCTATGTGATCCTTCAATAATCTAAACACAATCGAATCATCTAAGTACACTTCAAGGAACTTATGAATAAATTCCTTAAAAGTTGCAACAACAACTCTTGAAAAAACTACAGGTGCATTCTTCAGTCCAAAGGGCATCACTGTGTACTGATAGCTTCTCCATTTTGTTGCAAAATTAGTCTTATACATGTCTTCCTACGCGATCTTTATCTGATGACATCCTGAGTGTTATCACATGAAGTTGTTAAGGGTCACATATAGTTTTTGTTAAGATCTAAGTCTGCACATATGCCTCGTCTCTCTCTTTTCTACATACCTTCCTAGAAGTTTTTCCTCTTCTGGTTGATAAATATGGTTTCCCTTTTGTTCCAATGACTTGGTTTCCCTTAGTGTCTTGCTTGATTGATTCTTTGCACAAATTTTTTTTTTTTCTTCAAGGATAAACACATATCGTGATTTGGTTCGAATTACTGGTCATCTTATTTTCCATTGATTGAGTTCACAGCAGGTCGTCCAAGTCCTTCTTTTGCACAGGAAGTAACCATGAGCACAAAAAGCAGCATTCAGAGAGGTCCATTTTGGGCTTGAAATACAAGCAAATAGGTAGGTTCAATTTCCAACGATGGATATCCCATGCACAGTTCAGATTAACAGCTCTCGTGCATTTGGAGTTTCAAAGTCGCGCAAGGCTTAATGACCAGACAAAATCCCTGAAGTGTCGAAGTGTCAAAACACATGGCACTTATCCATCGTGACATCATATGACATCAAGCCACCACGTCACTTAGCATCATTGTCACTTCGGGAGTTTTTCATTCAGAGCAAGCACAATTCTCCAAAACCCGGAGCCCCGAAGTCCCAAAATATTTAGATAAAAGCAGCTTAATCTAGGTTTAATTAGTGATAAGAACTTGCTAATCACTTCATGATTTTAGCACTCCAGGAGTTATATACACTTTGTGTTCAAAATATCCCGAACTCCGAAGTGTTGAAGTGACGAGATACTGCCACGTTACTCCAGGAGAAAGTCACTTCGGGAGATATTCATGCTCCATGTTCAAAAGCTCTTGAACTCTGAAGTGTCAAAGTGATGAAGTACCACCACGTCACTCCGGGAGAAAGTCACTTTGGGAGACATTCATGCTCCGCATTCAAAATATCTTGAACTCTGAAGTGCCAAAGTGACGAGAGACTGCCACGTCACTCCTGGAGAAAGTCACTTCGAGAGATATTCATGCTTCATGTTCAAAAGCTCTCGAGCTCTGAGAAATTTACGCCATCTCTAAATATGGCTAAGGGAGCTCTAATATGGCAGATAGATAGAAATTTAGTAGGGGCGTTAAAATAGAAGGGTTACCCAGATCATAGATTGCAACAAGATTGATGGCCACACTTCATTATGGAGACAGAACATGCTCGAACGTTAAAATCCTAGAGAGGTCCCACAATCGAAACCATGGTATAGCTAGAGAGTTACGTGGCAGTTGGTAATGGATTGTGGGAGTCGAAGTGGTGTGAATCCAAACTGCCCTTGACGACTTCCACAATCACGTGCTTATATAAGGCCCAATCCAAGAGCAGTGCATGGCGACAAGGCTAGGCAAAGCAGGACGTTAGTAGAACGCGACCAGTCTATCACTAGAGGAAAGAGTGAAGAAACTGTGGAGAGGGTTCATTATGTCAAAATGACCCAGATCTCTCCTTTCTGAAATAATAAGCCTCATCCTGATCCCAATGAGAAATCATTTAATGAAAGAAGGATTGGTGGTTGAACAATCGACTACCCCCTTAAATGGAAGCATGGAGGGTCTGGCCAGGGAGACAGAAAACCGTCAGCCCGAAGTACCACAGAGGGAAGTTTTTCCTGCAGGCCTAGACTGACCCGAGTTTCCTTCTGACAGAAGGAACAAGACAGGTGGGGAACCTAGATGTTGTCTATTGTTTTGATTATAAATACATCGGATGAATGATATGAGAGGGGTCGGATGGTCGAGTAGAACTCCCTTTTGTAATATTTTGACTAAACAGAGTTGTTCTCTGGTTATGTATGAGGCTTGAGACATTTTCATTAATGGAAGTCAATTTCCTTTCATCATCTTGTTTCTTCTTATTCTAAAATTCTCATGATTGGATGATCCATATGAGATGTTGTGGTTGTGTTATAATGGAGTTTTGATTATAATGTTGCTATGAATGTTTTTCAGAATTTTAAACTTTAAGTTCAAGAGGTTCTAGTGACTGAGTTTTTCTTCTCCTAGTTGCTTGAAGGCCTTATGCTTATAGCAGACCTATCCACTTTCCTCACCAAGTCTTCCTTCCATTCACCTTTATCCATAAACCACTGACCGAAGTTAATCAAAACATCATTTTTTTATGCATGCTAGCCCAGATTTCTGTGTTAAAACATTCTTATGTTTAGCTTTGCCCATTTGACCTTTAATCATTAATTTACATTCACGAACCTTTTTATGGGTAATGGGCTTATCCTCCTACAATCTGAGGGTGATTCTCAGTGCCAACACTGAGAATCCATCTGTGAAATAATAGGTCTCATTCCCTCCTACCTTCTCCAGTACTTCATTTGTGAAAGGTGTTGGAAATGGATCATGTCGACATGCATCATTTAGCTTTCTTAAGTCTACACAAATCATGATTCCCCCTATTTTATTATCTTGTACCACCATTGGACGTATCCATTTAGATTCCATCACTGGTTGAATAATCCTTGATTCTAGCATTCGGTCTATCTTTGCTTTTACCTTCTCTTTGTATTTCAGATTTAACCTGTAGGGTCTATGTCTCACTGGCTTAGCATCTAGTTTCAAAGGGATATTCATCTCTCCTCACTCACTAGCTATCCCCTTCATCTCTAAGAATTTATTTGGGAATATATCTTGATACTCGTGCAGTAAATCTTCAATCTTCTCCATCATTTCATTATTCCAATATTATCATATCTACGCAAACTTGGGATTTTCCTTTGTCCTAATATTCACCTTATGTGTCTTTATTGGTTGTGTGTACACATCATATTAAATCTCGGGTCCTTCTATTGCGCGCTCCCCCTCAATTTCAGGTACCTGCACATTCCTTGGATCTTCCTCATCATGTTCTTTAGCAACATTGTAACATTCCAGTAATTTTTGGACAGACATAGAAGCTTTGTGCACACTGCACACAGATACTACCTCCATCGACCCTTCCTCTGAAAATATCTTATTTCTAATGACCTGCAATGCTGCATCTGGTAATGGGGATTCATGTTCAAAAGTAAATGTTACCTTAAATCTTTGAATCGACTAGTCCCGATTTGTTGTTTCTCTGCACATTTCTAGTTCCAAGTGCCATTTTTTAGGAATCATATCCAATGTATGTATAAACATGTGTATCCATTCCTCCTTCAGTGTCGAACTCCATTTGTTTCTGCACTACACAATATGATCTATTGGATCACCTACTTCTATATATTTATGTGTAGTATCCTCAACCTCAGTATCAAACCTTACTTGCATTAGTCTTTTACACTAAGATCAATCTTCCATTCCTTCTCTATGTGCAGCCCACCATCTGGTTGGAGTAGCTTTCAAGACCACATCTAATGCCAACAATCTTTGTTGTTCGTGTATATGCAACTCAAATGTCTTTACAAAAGAGTTGATATAATTCAATCCATCATACTTGGGTGGATCACATAACTCCATTCCAATCAAGCGCAATGATCGAGTTATGCGGGCACATCATCTAGTCAATACTACATGCATCCTCTGTTGCCAATGTTCTAGACCTTCCTCTGAATCTGACACACATGATCTAATGCTTCTCCAACTTAGCACACCATTTGTAGTGGGGTTAACATAGTCATCCATCCTGTTTATATTTCAATAAGTAAGGTTAAGTATGAAGTTCATTTCATCTTTAGCATTTCACTTAACCATAACCAATAATGTTGCAGCAACCAAGATCAAAAGAAGAAACACCATGCACAAGAACACAAGAAGTATCATGGGAAACCCTTCTCAACAAGGGGAGAAAACCCAACCAAAATAATTTTTTATATTCTTCAAGATAAATACCTTCACTGCCAATAAAACCTAACACACAAGAGGGTGCTCAAACCCTAGAAGACTAGCGCCCAAGAGAGGTGTGCACTTTTCCCAAGAAGGTGTACTTGCTAAAATTTCCAAACTCATGTGAAAGATATGATTCCACAATGGGGAATCTACCTTTACTTATATTAGACTTGACCTATCAACAGAAGTGTCTATTGGCACAATAGGGACGACCTCACTGGCTCACATTATAATTAATATTAACCAGATTAATTATCTTTTACATTAAATATTAATCACATTGAGGTGGGGCAGACATGTACCCTTTACATTACAATTAGGGTTACAGGAAGGTCTGACTCTTATCTCATACACCCACTAGTGCTCAGCCACTAGGGGCACATCCTATGGGGATGTCCATATCTATGGCTCACTGCATTACACAGAAGAACCACTTCTTCACTAGTGCTCAACCACTAGGATCACGTTCACCTATGCTCGTCCATAGGCATGTCCACTCAACAGATCTTCTTTCCCACTGCATTACACAAGAGAGTCATCTGGAGTTTCTCATCAACTCTTCTACTCAGAGAAGGCTAATACATCATCTTCATTTATCTTATCATGACGATGCACCCAACACTTTGGGATTTCACAAGTTCACCTTGTGCTCATCCACAGGCACTTCCAACTTTGCAGATCTCCTTTCCCACTGCATTACATGGGAGAATCATCTGGAGTTCTTATCAACTCTCTGTAAGGAGGAGGTCATCTCTACGTTCCAGTTCTATCTCAGATAGGAACCACACACACCCTTCTAAGGAGATTTCTCTCAGGTTTGTAAGATGGAGAATGTCTCACGTAGCTGCTGTTGGAGCCACCTTTTTTTTTCTAGCTCGTCTCGAATTTCATGTCTTAATGCTCAAAATCGAAAGATGGTTTTCGTATTTTCCATCTGTGGTTTCAAAATCTCTGAATTCTTATCACGTGAGTGGCGATAGTTATTGTACTCTCAAGGCGAGTACTACTTTTCGTCAAAAAAAAAAATGCCCCTTTGTTCTACCTCGGGATTTCGTATGTTGGATGCTATAGATCACACAGTTCACAAGTCCCGAACAACGAAACGGAGAAATCGTTTTAAAATTTTACCCAGGTCAGTAACGAGAGTAAAATTTTCCTAAATCACGGTTAAACATCATCAGGGTTTCGCGTCTCAGTGTTTACTAAATCCAAAAGTCTTACTGTCGTAACCTCGATAGCCTAGACCATGAATTTCTTGTTTTAATAACTCATGTCAAGGTTAAAGGTAAAAGCTTAGTCGTGGTTAAGTTCTGTCGGAAATTTGCAACTCAGCGTGTTCTCTTTTAAAAAGCTACACTGTCAAAGCCCCGAGTCGCGAAGTCGCAATAAAGATATGAACATAATTAATTAAACACTTAATCCGATTTTATCCTCCCTTTTAATTAAAACATATCATCGCAATCTCGCGGTTTCGCAACTCGGCATACAAACTTCCCGGAAGCTATACCTTCGAAACTTCGAGTCGCGAAATGGCGATAAAAATAATTACGTAATTAATTAAGCACCTAATCACGATTATGTTTTTATTAACCAAAGTCAATCATCGCAATTTCGGGTGTTAGAGGTTCAAAGGGTTAAAGCAAAAATTCTCGATGCAACAAGTACCGAAAGATTAATTAACTTTGGTAAAACTGGATTAATTGAGCTAAACCAGTATCTCCTGTGATTTGATGCATGCACAGTTTACGAGGCAGTCTTAATTCTTCCTTACACCAACTGACATTTTGAACCGCCAAAATTTATGGCATTAATTAGAAACAAGGCGAATCGACAAATAAAGATTGGGTTTTTATTGCTAAATTTATTTTTAAGCGTGATTTGACCGATATGTTCTTAAAAAGTACTGAGTTTTCGAATATATAGAGCTGTTATTCATTATAACAAATTCATTTCTATATTACGCAGAACACACTTTCTCAGTGAACTAATTTCTGTATGTATACATATTTTTATCGCAGAAAAGGTAAAGCAGGATCTCCCGTCATCGCCCCGCGAAAAGCATCTAAAGCCAACGTTGAGATTTCAGGACAAGGTTCGGACAACGTCGCTGATACTTCACCTCAAAGTGTCGACTCTGTCCTGAACTGGTCGTTTGTTTCTGATGTTCTACAGGCCTAATTAGTGGATTATTTTGATAATTCCAATGACAATGAAAAAGACGACATAACCACCAAATATAAGATCATCGTCCAATCGGGAATGCATAAAGTAGCGGTGATCCGGATTATTTTCGGCACGAAATGAGAGCGGAGATATAATAAGGAAATGCACAGAGATATCGTGGATATTCAATAATATAACATAAATGTATCAGAGATGCAACCATAAACATAGATATACAGTAATACATGATTTCTATTAATGAAAGAAATGTACAGAGACTGTAAAAATACAG
>JASDQU010585498.1:16255-27833 GCA_032191745.1 Picea mariana
GCGATGGTGGAGGACCACCCATAGGACCCTCCTGCCCCGGCGGCAGGCGTCCACTAGTCATCGCGGCCAGCACAGCTGCTCATCGCACTATCACCCTCCATGGTGGCGGTACTCCTATACACTGCTCCAGGAACCCCTCATCCTGGATGCGTATCCACATGCCCTCAAGCACGTCCTGTAACACCGTCTCCAGACAATGGCATATATCATCAAAATCAACTCCGGCCACCGCCAGAGGAGCATGTGATGGCCCCGCACCAGGGTCATCGAACCGGTGCCTCCTCGCTGCCCTCTCGGGCTCTGCTGGTCGCCCCGCGGCCTCATCCCGCTGACGTCTCTCTCCATGCAACAGTCTCTCCGGCCCTCGCTACGCTGGCGCTCTCTGCATCTCCACCTCATGCCTGCGAGGTGCCACATATGCACATGCAACAAACAAACAACAACAGATAGTATCAGCATCTATAGCACATACATATGGACTGATATCTCAAAAGATAACATAAATCAAAAACATACACAATACTCAACGTACCTCGATGGTCAAAAACCTCCCCAGGAGGCAGCACCATGTCCGGGTCCCCCCAGAAGTCAACCCCCGCATAGGGGTACCGAAGTACTACCTGCGGCATCTGCCGCCATATCCGTGCCGCCTCCGCTGAAAAGTAGTGGCCACCTTCACCACCACCGTGGTGAACCAAAACTGAAGACCACCATGTCAATCGCAGCTCTCGTGCCCCCGGCATCTCTAGTAGAACCCTCGGGTGCAACATCGGCACCCTCTCCAAGAACCATGCCACTAGGATCGACCCAAAGGCGAACTCTCCTACACCTGTGGACCGACAGCGATCCAACTGCGTGATCATTCGTGCATGCAGCGTCAGTCCCCATGCGAACTTCTCACCGCCCACCACTCTCTCCAGCACCAGCAGCTGGCCACCACTAATCCGTTGGGTCGCAAGTGACCCGTATACACGAACAATCATCGCCGCTATGCAACGATGAGCCAGGGAGTCTATAGCACTAACGCTCACCACAGTCCCAGACATGAATTTCTCACCTGAGCAGTATCACCGACCAATGGTAACAAGAGCTGTCTCCCTCGGCAGCACAGGCTCTGTCGGGAGGGGCGTTCCCCGAAAGGGGAGCCCAGTCAAAAAATATACATCCTCCACCGCAGTGAAGGGGATCTTCTCTCCTCGCACGAGGAAGCAGTGCAGCTCCGGACTCCACATCTGGAGCAAGAACTGCAGTAAATACTCATGTGCCCGTGTCAACGGGCACTCAAAAAACTTTAGCAACCCACAGGTCGCTAAAGTCGCTCGCACCTCAGGCCCTTCATTGGCCACAGCATCTTGCAACTGGGCCCAGTCTCGCTGTTGCCACCGCACAGACATCGTCACTGCTGGCCACCTGCACACAACACAGAGTCCTATATCAGCTTAGCTACCCATTAACAGCATCCAAAAGACTCGATTTTTACCCTTCAACCTTGCCTCATAGGAGTGGTTTTTATCACCCACAAGCGCGCACACATGCGCGCCTGTTCATTACATAGGCACGCATCTATGCGTGCCTATTCAGTACACAGGCGCGCCCCTGAGCATGCCTGTTCACCATATAGACACGCACAGGTGTGCGCCTGTTCAACCCACAGGCGCACACTAATGCGCGCCTGTTCACAACACAGGCGCGCCCTTCGGGCACGCCTTAAATTCCCCTTATCGCGCACCCATGCACGCATATTCAGTGTATAGGCACGCACGTATGCGCGCCTTCCACCGAATCTCCCACGCATGTGGGCCCACATCCCATGAAAAATCCCATCAAACCCCCTGTACGGCCCTTCGTACCTACCCTGCCCAAAAATTGAAAACCTATTTCTATGCAGGATGATCAGACCACTAACGTCGATCGGATGCCTCGTCCTCCCCCAATCTCCAAATCTCCTCTGAAAACTACTCGTCCATTCACTATTGCAGAAGGTACAAATGAGGTGGCAATGTGGGCCCTACAGCTATATATAGGCCTTTTTCCAAACTTCCACTCACCATTCCGGAAGCCCAAGGTGTCCATTTTTCAAACCGTCTTCAACCACGGGATCAGCACCCCGCCGCTTACATCACAGTTGTCCCTGGGTCACTTTTTCATCCTGAGCCCCCGGGGCACCTTTTTTTCATATCATGGTCAGGTATGCACGCGCATTGTCACATTTATCTAATACATGCTCATATCTTTGATTCTCTTCAGATATAGTTCACTTTGGGTATTTGGTTGTTCTGTGCACAGGTACTGGCTCGTCATTTCAGCAACATTCTTCCTTCAGGTATATACTCAACACTGGCATGTAGTTTTTCCCGCTATATCACACTTACATTTCCCGTCACACCCTCTGATGTCTACCTCTAGGATCTCCATTCCCGACTCTACAGTACCCACACCTCCATTTGCATCATCGATACTGTTACCCGGTAGCATTCTCACCCACATGAGTTGTCCCATTCATAGCACCCTTTTGGCACTTTTTGACACTCATGTTGTTCTTCATAACCCTTTAGGGATGGGAGTCCCGATAGTCTTTCATCATGTCGTGAATCAGCCACATACTTCTTCTCCTCATTTTTCTAGCTTCCCATATGGACTCCCATATCATCTCTTTATGGTTCTATTCTTTTTATCTACACCTCTGCAGGATCATGAACCCCCCATTTCATCCACCATCAGTTTGCCCATCTGCGAACCTACCTTCATTTCACCTACCTCATACAGAAACTCACCAATGGGGCCCCCACCCTTCATCAGTTTTCCAAGACAATTCTGCCCTCCCTGGGGCACGTATTTCACACTGGGGCACCTGTTTCTGTATTTGTACATTTCTCCCCAAAATTATTCATTATTTATTGTACAAACGCCATTATTTCCAGTCATTACATTTTCTTTTGTCGTCACCGTTGGCGACTTGCTTTCTTTTTGCCACACGCAACCCATGTCACCCTTGGTTGGAGCATTGCTTCTCATATACCCTTGCCGGCATCGTCCATATCTTCAAAGTACTACCCAGGTCACTTACCTCTACCCTCTGAATTTGTCACCTTGTCCCGCCTTTGGCACAACTTATCGTCGGTCTTGTTGTCCCCCTGACACTTGACCTTGTTACACGGTTGCGGCCACTTTTCATCTCATACATCCTCCAACCAAGGGCAGTCTTGAGTCTTCCCACTTCTTAACTTCGTCCATGTACCTCTGCTACAATCGACTACCCCCTTAAATGGAAGCATGGAGGGTCTAGCTGGGGAGACAGAAAACCGTCAGCCCGAAGTACCACAAAGGGTAGTTTTTCTTGCAGGCCTAGACTGACCCAAGTTTCCGTCTGATAGAAGGAACAAGATAGGTGGGGAACCTAGATGTTGTCTATTATTTTGATTATAAATACATCGGATGAATGATATGAGAGGGTCATATGGTCGAGCAAAACTCCCTTTTGTAATATTTTGACTAAACAGAGTTGTTCTCTGGTTATGTATGAGACTTGAGACATTTTCATTGATGGAAGTCAGTTTCCTTTCATCATCCTGTTTATTCTTATTCTAAAATGCTCATGATTGGATGATCCATATGAGATGTTGTGGTTGTGTTATAATGGAGGTTTGATTATAATGTTTCTATGAATGTTTTTCAGTATTTTAAACTTTAAGTTCAAGAGGTTCGGGTGATTGAGTTTTTCTTCTCCTAGTTGCTTGAAGGCCTTATGCTTATAGCAGACCTATCCACTTTCCTCACCAAGTCTTCCTTCCATTCACCTTTATCCTTAAATCACTAATTGAAGTTAATCAAAACATCATTTTCTTATGCATGCTAGCCCAGATTTCTGTGTTAAAACATTCTTATGTTTAGCTTTGCCCATTTGACCTTTAATCATTAATTTACATTCACAAACCTTTTTATGGGTAATGGGCTTATCCTCCTACAATCTAAGGGTGATTCTCAGTGCTAACACTGAGAATCCATCTGTGAAATAATAGGCCTCATTCCCTCCTACCTTCTCTAGTACTTCATCTGTGAAAGGTGTTGGAAATGGATCATGTGGACATGCATCATTTAGCTTTCTCAGGTCTACACAAATCATGATTCCCCCTATTTTCTTATCTTGTACCACCATTGGACTTATCCATTTAGATTCCATCACTGGTTCAATAATCCTTGATTCTAGCATTCGGTCTATCTATGGTTTTACCTTCTCTTTATATTTCGGATTTAACCTATAGGGTCTCTGTCTCACTGGCTTAGCATCTAGTTTCAAAGGGATATTCATCTCTCCTCACTCACTATCTATCCCCTTCATCTCTAAGAATTTAGCTGGGAATATATCTTGATACTCGTGCAGTAAATCTGCAATCTTCTCCATCATTTCATTATTCCAATAATATCCTATCTGTGCAAACTTGGGATTTTCCTTTGTCCCAATATTCACCTTATGTGTCTTTATTGGTTGTGTGTACACATCAGATTAAATCTCTGGTCCTTCTACTACGCGCTCCCCCTCAATTTCAATTACCTGCACATTCCTTGGATCTTCCTCATCATGTTCTTTAGAAACATTGTAACATTCCAATAATTTGTGGACAAACATAGAAGCTTTGTGCACACTGCACACAGATACTACCTCCATCGACCCTTCCTCTGAAAATATCTTGTTTCTAATGACCTACAACGCTACATCTGGTAATGGGGATTCATGTTCAAAAGTAAATGTTACCTTAAATCTTTGAATCGGCTAGTCCCGGTTTGTTGTTTCTCTGCACATTTTTAGTTCCGAGTGCCAATTTTTAGGAATCATATCCAATGTATGTATAAACATGTGTATCCATTCCTCCTTCAGCGTTGAACTGCATTTGTTTCTGCACTACACAATATGATATGTTGGATCACCTACTCCTATATATTTATGTGTAGTATCCTCAACCTCAGTATCAAACCTTACTTCCATTAGTATTTTACACTAAGATCAATCTTCCATTCCTTCTCTATGTGCAGCCCACCATCTGGTTGGAGTAGCTTCTAAGACCACATCTAATGCCAACAGTCTTTGTTGTTCATGTATATGCAACTCAAATGTCTTTACAAAAGAGTTGATATCATTCAATCCATCATACTTTGGTGGATCACATAACTCCATTCCAATCAAGCGCAATGATCGAGTTATGCGGGCACATCGTCTAGTGGATACTACATGCATCCTTCGTTGCCAATGTTCTAGACCTTCCTCTGAATCTGACACACACGATCTAATGCTTCTCCAACTTAGTGCACCATTTGTAGTGGGGTTAACATAGTCATTCATCCTGTTTATTTTTCAATAAGTAAGGCTAAGCATGAAGTTCATTTCATTTTTAGCATTTCACTTAACCATAACCAATAATGTTGCAGCAACCAAGATCACAAGAAGAAACACCATGCACAAGAACACAAGAAGTATCATGGGAAACCTTTCTCAACAAGGGGGGAAAACCCAACCAAAATCATTTGCTATATTCTTCAAGAGAAATACCTTCATTGCCAATAAAACCTATCACACAAGAGGGTGCTCAAACCCTAGAAGACTAGAGCCCAAGAGAGGTGCGCACTTTTCCCAAGAAGGTGTACTTGCTGAAATTTCCAAACTCATGTGAAAGATATGATTTCACAATGGGGAATCTACCTTTACTTATATTAGACTTGACCTATCAACAGAAGTGTCTATTGGCACAACAGGGCCGACCTCACTGGCTCACATTATAATTAATATTAACCAGATTAATTATCTTTTACATTAAATATTAATCACATTAAGGTGGGGCAGACATGTACCCTTTACATTACAATTAGGGTTACAGGTAGGTCTAACTCTTATCTCATACACCCACTAGTGCTTAGCCACTAGGGGCACATCCTATGGGGATGTCCATATCGTTCGCTCACTGCATTACACAAAAGAACCACTTCTTCACTAGTGCTCAACCACTAGGATCACATTCACTTGTGCTCATCCATAGGCATGTCCACTCAACAGATATTCTTTCCCACTGCATTACACAGTAGAGTCATCTGGAGTTTCTCATCAACTCTTCTCCTCAGAGGAGGCTAATACATCATCTTCATTTATGTTCTCATGATGATGCACCCAACACTTTGGTATTTCACAAGTTCACCTTGTGCTCAGCCACAGGCACTTCCAACTTTGCAGATCTCCTTTCCCACTGCGTTACACATGAGAATCATCTGAATTTCTTATCAACTCTTTGTAAGGAGGAGATCATCTCTACGTTCCAGTTCTATCTTAGATAGGAGCCACACACACCCTTCTAAGGGGATTTCTCTCAGGTTTGTAAGCTGGAGAATGTCTCACGTAGCTGCAATCATCAACACATTCATGCAGTCATGTTATACAAATTGTCAATTATGTCCCCTCTTTTTGGCTCTATGTACCTCTTTCCTTCTGACGGATCCAACAGTGCAGTAACCTTAAAGTCTCCTACCTCAAATATCATTTCCCTCTTCTTCAGATCAATGATATCTTGATTATCAAATTCCCATTCAAGTCCCATCAGTGCTATATATGGTTGAATATCACCCATGGTCTCAATGACTTCAAAATATAGTACACTACGCACCCCATCTATATTCACAGGTACTCCTATCAATTGACCAATTGATACTATCTTGTATTGGTTTTCCAACCTTAACTGGACCGGAGACCAAATCAACTTGGGTTTCCCCATCATTTCCCATGTCTACTTTGGTAATACATCGACATTAGAACCCAAGTCTAAAATAATTTTATCCACATCATATTCCCCAATCAGCACACTTAACCTGAACTCTCCATTGGTCCTCTTTTTGCACAGTACCCGATTCACTACCCTCTGTGTGATAGGAATTTCCCTTTCTTGTGCACAATGACCAATCATGTCACATAATGCATTCAGTGCAGCTTCATCTTTCATCAATTCCACGCAACTTCTCAGAAACTCTCTTAGAGTGCTTACCTTCTCAAGTGGTTTTTCTTACATAGTATGATCACATACAGAAGGCGTAGATGATGTTGATGCTACCCAATCTGGTCCTAGTATATATTTTCTTTCCCTCTGATACGTCTCCTTTTCTTGTTGAGGATCAAACTTTAGCATAGGTCTTGTTGATTTCTTCACCCATTTCTCAACCTATCTTCCTCAATTCATCACATCAACCCTTGTTCTAGTCCCCCACATGTAATAGTTGTTATTCTAGGTCCTTCATTGTGTTTTTCAGTTATATCTTCTGTACATTTTGATTTGGATTTTGGTTTTAATTCCCTCTTTCTTGCCACTTTGCAAGTAGTTGAGGATAGTATTTTATCGCATGATCTAGTGCTCTACAGTATGTAAAGGTTGTACACATATTTGGGTAGTCATGAGCTAAGTGTCTCAGTTGATTACAATTGTAACATATTATTGGTCCTCTACATCCTCTGCCAAAATTTCCTCGGCCTCGACCTCTGCCAAATCCTCCTCGATTTTTTGGATTAAATCCTCTCTGACTATTATAATTTGGACCACCTCCTTCTGTCACATCATATTCTTCATTAATCTTATACATATCTAAAGTGTGTTGCCTCATCAAATTGAATGTGTGGCAATCCTTCTCGTCATGCCCAACTGACTTGCAAAAGTTAGAAAATAAGTTTATTGGCATACTTTGGTATTTATGTAGTAATGGACACTTAGTCGAATGATGTCCCCATTTGTTACATATCTCATAGTATCTCCCTCCTGGTAATGGATTCAATTCTCCAGTCGCCAAATATTACGCAAACGTTGGGCATTCATCCTTATGGTGGCCTTCAATCCTACACTTTGTACACCATACTTGTTCCCACTTCTCCTTCCCTTTTGTAAGATATGTTAGTTGAATTGTTAAGACAACTAATTGTGTTTGTACTTGCACCATACCCCCACCGTCTCCTACAAGAGATGCTTCCAGCTTCATTGCAATCTCTGAAGCTTCAGGTTGTGAGGAAACCTTTTGTTGTATCAATGACCAGCAAATGTGTGGTAGTATTCCTGCAATGAACCTTTCTTAGTGTTGTTGATCAGGAATTTGAAATGTCAACCTACCCATCAAATCCTTAAATCATTGATCATAGTCCCAAATGGATTCAGTCTACACCTATTTGATTTCTTTCAACTCTGTGATGTACTACGACTCAGATTTTGGTTTCTTGAACTCTTCAACAATGCTTGTATAATTTCTTCTAAAGTCCTCGCTTGACCTATAGGCATAGTACTCTGCAATTTCATATACTAGACTAATGCATGGATTCTAGATGTTGTTTCCAACTGCGCAATATTTACGGCCTCATCTTGGACATTCTTTGCAGCCCAAATTGTTTCACATATGAATAGATTTTGTTATGGGTTCTTTGACCCTACTCCCTCGAAATCAGGTAGTCTAAATGTGGTATCTAACCCTACCATGTTGGTTTCATAGTACTACAAAATCATCTTCTTCTCTTGATACACCTTCTTCAATTCTGCCTCCTCAATCCCTCCTTTCCTTCTCCATTTCTTTCTTCATTCTTTCATACTTTTAGACTATCCTCTGATCATTCCCTCATTCCCATATGTTCATGAAGCCCCTCAGCAGTCATATTCCATCATCATCACACACTTGTCATACAACAACATCTTTACCTAGGTACCCAACGATTTCATAAGGCTTCCACATGAACCCTTGAAGAAATCTCTTTCTGCAACATTGTATGACTGGGTACAATCCACTGCAAATTTTCATAATATAACCTCCCAATATATTTTCCAACAATAAATCAATTGCATGAGAAGTATTATTACTTACAAAATTTGACTGTCATACCAACTCAAGAGTCTAGTTCCTCGACACTACAGTCTGGTACCTTCAAGTATTCTCCACTAATATTTCTAACCACTCAGCTAAGATAATCAGAAATTCACCAAAGAAAATCTCATACAACTCTGTGTACACATACCTTTGCATCCATTGCTCGTCACTCATCCAAGGATTTCTATTCTCTTTCTAAGAAAATTCTTGTTCCTTCCCTTCTAGCCATTCGGCGATCTCTTTCTTAGTCAACCTCCAAAACATTCCATCAATTACAGATTCTGGGTCCCGGTAATGGAACCATTTGTTGTCGTGCGGTTGTAAGACCCTAGGTTCAATTTATCTAACCAACAATACCCTTCAGATAATGGCCCTTTCGGCATCACTTGCATGCAAGTGAAGTCTCACCTGAGGCATCTATTGGGTTGCAGGAACCAAGTTTCTATAAGAACGAGGGGATGGGAGGTGATCGTCTTATTCATTCTTACTTATCTACTCTATGTGATTTATCATGTGTCTTTTATTCCTTGCAACATAAACCATTCACCATAACATCCATAACTACTATGCAGTAATCATATAGTAAACAAATATAGTCTAGCATGCATGAACCTACTATTCATAAACAATCACATGAATCACACACATAGAGACACGAAGTTAACGTGGTTCACCCAATCCTTGGGCTACGTCTACAATGACTGGATTTTTTATTATTCTTTGTCTAATCATTCTAGGCTTGTGCACTGCGCTACAATAGATTCATCATGTTATCAGTCCCCACCCTGCCTGGCTGCTCTGCAGTGCAAGCCTCTCTCTAAAACTCTCCTCATACCTTTATACATAGACTCTCTCTCATTCTCAGTCTATTCTCTCAATCGCTTTGCAATAGCAACAACTTTAGCTCTGCTCCAACACAACTTCAGCAACATATTCTACCCGACCCATTACATATTTATACATAGAATTTAGGGCTCAAAACCCTACTTTCTTGTCCCCAAAACCCTATTACAACTCATTATGACTCATTACAACTCATTTTGACTCATTGTTCATGCATGCATTTCCTGCTTTTGTGTCTGCATGCTACTTTCGCATTCTCGGCTGCTATTCTTCCTACTTTTGTGTGTCTCTCTAATTTTGCATGTCAAACCGTTGTCCTTCCTTTTTTCTCTCTTTATCTTCCTTCTTTATTCTCTTTATATTCACTACCAAGTATGCTTTTACTGCGCACTTCAATCCTAAATGCACCTTTACTGTGCACTCTACTCCTGCCTTCTCTTCTTTCTTTTGTTGTTGCACATCTCCTCCATACTTAGTATTTTCCTCAAAATTTTATCCAAAATGCTTGTCCAACACTCCTCATGGGATTTCTTTTTTTGAAACCCTAGCTCTATACTATGGTAGTTGTGTCATGGGGCACTCCATATTTCTTCATCATGTTCTACAACACCGACATTAGACCATGTCTATCATAGGACCAAAACAAGACAAACCCTTAGCAACAAAGGCGTCCCCCTAAATCCAAAACCTTTCTCTGATACCAAATGAAAGTTTTAAAAATGCAAGAGAGAAAAATAATATTTCAAATCATAGAAACAACACACATAAATCACGCGATATTTATCCTGGAAAACCCTTGCAAGAAAAACCAAACAACAATAGATCTATTATTTCTCTTGGTGAAACCCGACCAAGTCGGACAACCTCCTAGCCTCAACCAAGTGAACATTCACCACACAACTCTTGACACATTATAACAGAGTATCACCAACCTTTTAAAGGCTTTTATTACATGTAATCCATGGGTTCTAAAACCACAAGCTGCCAAAACCATGTGCCTGAAATCACCATTGTTGACCTAACAACTTTGACTCTTTCAACAAGTCAAGTTTAACCTAATGTTCCTCTACGATTTTAGTTCTCGATCCATCTTGATATATTTCTATGACATTGCAAAAATCAACTATGTGGAGAACTTGTACATTGAACTTGCATTCTCTTACCCATTTTTTCTCTTAAGTTATTATTGTAAGCAAACGTTCTTACAATGGGATACATACCGATTATTATCGAGATCCTTTTCATAATGAGGCTATGCTCATTGCAAAAATTCATTTTCTCTAGAATTTTCTACAACCATCATTAATGATAATAGATGAAGAAGAAACCATGGATAAATTGCTTGTATATTTACTAATAGTGCTATTAGGTGATGTTGCCATTTTGGATAAGTTACAAGACTGCAAAATATCTTCTAAAAGGCCATACAAGAGTAAAAAGAAATATCCACAGATTGTCTAAGAAGGGAAATGTCGATAGAACCTGATGTTGAAGGAGTCTCCAAATCCTTCTATGGAGATATTGAATGCAATATGGGCCTAAGTCAAAATCCACAATGGGGAGATATATCTCAAATGTTCAGAGGTGAATCTTATTTAGAATTTGTTCTATAATCAGGGGACATGATCCTGACTTTGTAGTGTTCCATAATATCATAAGATCATGCTTTCACAAGTTGGAAACCAAATCAGCTCTTATGTCATGCATAGAGGTTATATCATGATTGATCAATCATGTTGATATTGAAAACAAATTGATAAAGCATGACAATAGGAAATCCATTACATCATTTAAGCCTTCCAGTCTAGACACCTATTACAAGTTCACCAAACCTAAAGTAAGTATGACTGATGAATGGGTAACA
>JASDQU010585498.1:27883-42997 GCA_032191745.1 Picea mariana
CAAAAGTCATGTGGGCCCCGTTTGGGTAAGTTGGTGCATCAACTTCCTGGGGTCGTAACTTTTGCATATGATCTTCGTTTTAGGTGTATGATAGCTCATTGGAAAGATCTATCCGAGAAATACAACTTTTGGGTGAGCAACATTGATCTATGATCCATGTTCCTCCCCATTTTCTCAAAAAACATCATTTAGGGCCTCAAAATGGCCCCGGAAGTTAAAAACTGCTAAAAATAGTAAATTACCAAAATTGCCAGAAACATGTTTTGGGCCAGTTGGAGAAGGTGGGTGGCCACTGATATCCACCTGGATCAAGCGTCCAAGCCACGACTGCTCCCTTACTATGATATGGTCCGGTGGGCATTAGACCATGTGGACATACCAACCAGAACCATCATCAATGAGCAGAAGGTCACCATCGGGACTTTCAGACCCAAACAACTGCAAGCTATGTACAAGTTGCCCACCGCGTCTGACCTTACGTATGATGCCAAATTCTTGGAGAAGTTCAAACAGAAGGGATGTGTGCAGTATGACAAGACTATGTCCAGCTTAATCAGAGATTGGGTTTCGCAACCTGCAAAGTTCAGGGCAGACAGTAATGGTATATATTCAATAGCTTCCTTGGAACCACAATTCAAGTATATAGCTATGATAACCTGTAGATTATACGAGAGAGAGGACACCTCACATTTCTTTCTTCAATGGGTGCCTCTAATGCATCAATTCACCGAAGGTTGTTCCTTCAACTGGGCGAAAATGTTGTCTGATAGCTTGACTAGTCGAGTTACAGAGTATCGGGTGTAGAAAGAGAGCGGAAAGATTTCTTCATTTTTTATGTCTGCATACATTATAGATGTCGTGTGCTTTCTAACACCCTTTCCCTTAATGAGCTGGAGTTGGAATCCAATAGAGGTCGAGCCCATCCACGTCTATCATTCAAAATTATGGGAAAGCAAAGCAGCAGATTTCGTATATGAAATCTTTAACTGGGTGATGGTACCGCTGCATGTCACTATTTTCGGCCACCCGCCACCCAGGATATCGGATAGTATAGTGATGAATTTGAGCAGTATAGCTAACTAGTATGTAGAAGCTGAATTCTCATATCTCAGAGTTTTCAGGGCTTTTGTTTCCCTGCATGCATTGCCATTATTCATCCTCGACAAGTTGGCTTGTCGTGAAGTTGCTAGACAAACAGTAATCGATGGCATAAGCAAGGAGCTTAAGGGATACTCAAAGAAGGTATGGCCACCTTTTTCTGTTCATTTAAATTCATATTCTTTGTTATATTTCGGGCATTCTAAAGCTGAGGCAGCAGCCCTGGAAGACCTAAAATTGGTTCTTATTGAATTCAAGAAGCACGATTTGCAAAGGGTCATGAGTAATCATTTGGCCAGTTGCAGACTCAAGAGATTTGAACACGAAAATTCAGCCTCGGATGACATTTTCTGAGGCGCAAGATCTTATGCTGAGATTTTAGCTCGAATACAAACCATGGCACCTGAAGAAAGGCCCAATGTTCTAAAATTCCAAGAACATCGATGCAGTTGTCTTCTCGTAGTATTACGGGGTGAGAATCCGAGTACAGCGGGGGTGAAACAAAAAGATACCGAATGCTCCAAAGATGTGACACCTAGTCAAGAAAAACACCAGGACGGGGAAGATCAAACTAAGAGTCTGAAAGCAGAGATAAAGACTCCCGACCCACTGAAAAAGCAGACTCCGGTTACTACTCCGGGGCAATCAGCTAAGAAAATCGGAGATCATATCGCATCCATTACTCCCTTGCAGTCAACTCAGGGAAATATTGACGCGGGGTGGATTTTAAATGAAGAATTGAGGCCTATAAGGGTGGAAGAGCTCCCTCCAAATGAGTTCTTCTTTGATAAGAAGAGAAAGGTTGTGGTAAAGAGAGAATTCTATCAGGAAGGGGAATCGACAGCCAAGAAATACAAAGTATTGACTGATGGGAAAGACAAGAAGAATGAACAGTTCATGACGGAAATAGCTGGGACATTAGGGGCATATGCCACAGCGAATCAATTTTCAGTCGGGGTTTTGAAAAACTAGCTGAAACGAAAAAAAACACCTCATCAAAACCCTAGAAGCCAGACTAGCCACAGTAGAGGAGGCTGCCAAGGACTAGGCGAGCGTAGGGAAAGAACAAGCAAGGTTGGCCGATAAAAGTGAGATAGAGATGCTCAAGACTAAGCTCGAACAAGCAGAGCTAGTGGTTCAGAATGGTCAGATAAAAAAGATCCAGCAAAAAGACTTGATCGAATAGCTACAGGCTAGAGTGGAAATCATCGAAAGTAAATTTATAAATATCGGGATGTTCCAGTCCCAGGCGATGGAGATTCGGAGCAGAGTTTCTGTGGCCCAGCGAAATTTACTCGCCAAAGTAGAGGTAATTCGGGACAACTGCTTACTTTTTAATCAAGTTTTGGAAAATTTATCTATTAGAGAAAGAGAAGTTGGAGCAGCACGAGTCGCCTTTCAAGAGGCTGTGATAGCTACAAACAACAGGGAATCAGGAAGTACTCCCAAGTTTCCCATTTTGGAGCAAACCAGAGGAAATATTTTATTAAAAGAATGGGAGCACAGCATCTCAGAAGGTAAGCTGCAAGCCAAGAGGGTAACGAAATCCTTAGAAGGGGCTTTTAGTTCTATAGATGGTAATCTGTTAGGAATTGATAGTGGAGGTAATGTCAAGGCATTGATTCAAATGAATATGGAAAAAATCTCACTTGATTTAAATGAAAAAGAGGAAAGAGATTCAGCCGAGATCTCACAAGTGACTATGGTAGACATAGTCCAAATAGATAAATGTATGATTAAACCAAGTGTGCAATTGTGCGCTATCGACATCATAGACAGACAGATGGAAAACAGGTTTCCGCAATTAGCCCGAGATTGTTACTCTTTTGAAGCCAATTGTCAAGCAGAATCGTCAAGGCTGATATCTCGGCTGGTGGAAAGGTGTGTCACTTGTACCAAGCATGTGTGAGGACAAGCTTCTGGCACCAAATAAAGACAGAGAGAAAGAAATGGAACGATTGCTCTCCTCCTTATCATAACTGAAAATTTTGCAACGATTGAGATTCCATCTTATTGTAAAACTGTATAAATATACCAGAGAAAGAAAGAAAAAAAGGCTGGACCTTTTTGTGTCGATTGTAATAGAGGTTTTCCATTTTGAGAGTTAATATAAAGCAAATCCGAAGATTCTCAATTATGTCACGACTGTGTTATGAGTTTGTTTCCTTGTATTTCATATTTTGTTTCATTTCATATTTGTATCTGATGAATGCTTCACTATAATTTAGTACAACCTCTACTATAGTGAATGAATTTTGGTTTTCGATATTGTTTATTGTTTTTCCTCTGTACCAGCTATCGGCAGGTATAAGACCAATCAACACTTTCAGAATTCTATATATATTTTATGCTTCATCGGGTTATTTCTTTACATTTTCTTCTTCTGTTTATACATGAGATTCTCCCTTGATAGGAGCCTTACTCAATAAACAGCTTAATGTTTTCTCCCACCTCA
The DNA here is from genome assembly GCA_032191745.1 of Picea mariana. Classification (NCBI taxonomy): domain Eukaryota; kingdom Viridiplantae; phylum Streptophyta; class Pinopsida; order Pinales; family Pinaceae; genus Picea; species Picea mariana. The sequence continues at coordinate 31,437 of JASDQU010585498.1, forward strand.
TACATTTTTATTAAAGTATAACTCAGTTATGGGAAAGGGCCTTTGGTTTGCACCCCTTTTTCACTCCTAAAACCGTAAACTCTCTTTTATACGATTGAATTGAGACAAAACTTAAATTCCCTCTGAGTTTTTCTTGTTTTATTGTTCCTCCATGACTGTCCCTGTATCAAGCTAGCCCAATATCGAACCCGGACTATCAGATCAAACACATATTGCCTTAAACCTTTTCGATGCTATTATAAAAACATCCACTACCCAGGTTGAACTCAAACGTTCATGGGCAGCGATTGAATGGGATATAAACATCCAGGAACAGTTGGAAGCTAGACAACGCCAACACATAAATCATCCCTAGTTTCCCTTGCCGAAGGTTGACGTTTCTTCCTTCTTTACCTTTACTCACTTTCAGATGCCTAGACATTGTACTTCTAAGCCTTAAGTATAGACTCTGGAACAAGAGTTGCAATCATCAACACATTCATGCAGTCATGTTATACAAATTTTCAATTATGTCCCCTCTTTTTGGCTCTATGTACCTCTTTCCTTCTATCGAATCCAACAGTGCGGTAACCTTAAAGTCTCCTATCTCAAATATCATTTCCCTCTTCTTCATATTAATGATATCTTGATTATCAAATTCCCATTCAAGTCCCATCAGTGCTAGATATGGTTGACTATCATCCACGGTCTCAATGACTTCAAAATATAGTACACTACGCACCCCATCTATATTCACAGGTACTCCTATCAATCGACCAATCGATACTATCTTGTGTTGGTTTTCCAACCTTAATTGGACCAGAGACCAAATCAACTTGGGTTTCCCCATCATTTCCCATGTCTGCTTTGGTAATACATTGACATCAGAACCCAAGTCTAAAATAATTTTATCCACATCATATTCCCCAATCAGCGCACTTAACCTGAACTCTCCATTGGTTCCCTTTTTGCATAGTACCTGATTCACTACCCTCTGTGCGATAGGAATTTCCCTTTCTTGTGCATAATGACCAATCATGTCACAGAATGCATTCAGTGTAGCTTCATCTTTCATCAATTCCATGCAACTTCTCAGAAACTCTCTTAGAGTGCTTACCTTCTCAAATGGTTTTTCTTACATAGTACGATCACATACAGGAGGCGTAGATGATGTTGATGCTACCCAATCTGGTCCTAGTATATATTTTCTTTCCCTCTGATACGTCTCCTTTTCTTGTTGAGGATCAAAATTTAGCATAGGTCCTGTTGATTTCTTCACCCATTGCTCAACCTATCTTCCTCCATTCATCACATCAACCCTTGTTCTAGTTCCCCCACGTGTAATAGTTGTTATTCTAGGTCCTTCATTGTGTTTTTCAATTGATATCTTCTGTACATTCTGATTTGGATTTTGGTTTTAATTCCCTCTTTCATGCCACTTCGCAAGTAGTTGAGGACAATCTTTTATTGCATGATCTAGTGCTCTATAGTATGTAAAAGTTGTACACAGATTTGGGCAGTCATGAGCTAAGTGTCTCGGTTGATTACAATTGTAACATATTATTGGTCCTCTACATCCTCTACCAAAATTTCCTCGGCCTCGACCTCTGCCAAATCCTCCTCGATTTTTTGGATTAAAGCCTCTCTGACTATTATAATTTGGACCACCTCCTTCTGTCACAACATATTCCTCCTTAATCTTATACATATATGAAGTGTGCTCCCTCATCAAATTGAATGCATGAAAATCCTTCTCATCATGCCCAACTGACTTGCAAAAGTTAGAAAATAAGTTTATTGGCATACTTTGGTATTTATGTAGTAATGGACACTTAGTCTGATGGTGTCCCCATTTCTTACATATCTCATAGTATCCCCCTCCTGGTAATGGATTCAATGCTCCAGTCACCAAATATTACACAAACGTTGGGCATTCATCCTTATGGTGGCCTTCAATCCTACACTTGGTACACCATACTTGTTCCCACTTCTCCTTCCCTTTTGTAAGATATGTTAGTTGAATTGTTAAGACAACTAATTTTGTTTGTACTTGCACCATACCCCCACCGTCTCCTACAAGAGATGCTTCCAGCTTCATTGCAATATCTGAAGATTTAGGTTGTGAGGAAACCTTTCATTGTATCAATGACCAGCAAATGTGTGGTAGTATTCCTGCAATGAACCTTTTGGTGTTGTTGATCATGAATTTGAAATGTCAGCCTACCCATCAAATCCTTAAATTATTGATCATAGTCCCAAACGGATTCAGTCTACACCTATTTGATTTCTTTCAACTCTGTGATGTACTACGACTCAGATTTTGGTTTCTTGAACTCTTTCAACAATGCTTGTATAATTTCTTTTACGGCCTCATCTTGGACATTCTTCGCAGCCTAAATTGTTTCACATGAATAGATGTTGTTATGGGTCCTTTGACCCTACTCCCTGGAACTCAGGTAGTGTCATTGTGGTATCTAACCCTACCATGTTGGTTTCATAGTACTACAAAATCGTCTTCTTCTCTTGATACACCTTCTTCAATTCTCTGCCTCCTCAGTCCCTCCTTTCCTTCTCCATTTCTTTCTTCATTCTTTCATACTTTTAGACTATCCTATGATCATTCCCTAGTTCCCATATGTTCGTGAAGCCCCTCAGCGGTCATATTCCATCATCATCACACACTTGTCATACAAAAACATCTTTACCTAGGTACCCAACGATTTCATAAGGCTTCCACACAAACCCTTGAAGAAATCCCTTTCTGCAACATTGTATGACTGGGTACAATCCATTGCAAATTTCATAATATAACCTCCCAATATATTTTCCAACAATAAATCAATTGCATGAGAAGTATTATTACTTACAAAATTTGATTGTCATACCAACTTAGGAGTCTAGTTCCTCGACACTACAGTCTGGTACCATCAAGTATTCTCCACTAATATTTCTAACCACTCAGCTAAGATAATCGGAAATTCACCAAAGAAAATCTCATACAACTCTGTGTACACATACCTTTACATCCATTGCTCGTCGCTCATCCGAGGATTTTTATTCTCTTTCTGAGAAAATTCTTGTTCCTTCCCTTCTAGCCATTCAGCGATCTCTTTCTTAGTCAACCTCCAAAACATTCCATCGATTACAGATTCCAGGTCCCGGTAATGGAACCATTTGTTGGTGCGCGGTTGTAAGACCTTAGGTTCAATTTATCTAACCAACAAGACCCTTCAAATACTATCCCTTTCGGCATTACTTGCATGCAAGTGAAGTCTCACCCAAGGCATCCATTGGGTTGCAAGAACCAAGTTTCTACAGGAACGAGGGGATGGGAGGTGATTGTCTTATTCATTCTTACTTATCTACTCTATGTGCATTATCATGTGTCTTTTATTCCTTGCAACATAAACCATTCACCATAACATCCATAACTATTGTGCAGTAATCATATAGTAAACATATATAGTCTAGCATGCATGAACCTACTATTCATAAACAAATCATATGAATCACACACATAGAGACACGAAGTTAATGTGGTTCACCCAATCCTTGGGCTACGTCTACAATGACTGGATTTTTTATTATTCTTTGTCTAATCATTCTGGGCTTGTGCACTGCACTACAATAGATTCATCATGTTATCAGTCCCCACCCTGCCTGGCTACTCTGCAGTGCAAGCCTCTCTCTAAAACTCTCCTCAGACCTTTAGACATAGACTCTCTCCCATTCTCAGTCTATTCTCTCAATCGCTTTGCAATAGCAACAACTTTAGCTCTGCTCCAACACAACTTCAGCAACATATTCTACCCGACCCATTACATATTTATACATAGAATTTAGGGCTCAAAACCCTACATTCTTATCCCCAAAACCCTATTACAACTCATTATGACTCATCACAACTCATGTTGACTCATTTTTCATGCATGCATTTCCTGCTTTTGTGTATGCATGCTACTTTTGTATTCTCGGCTGCTATTCTTCCTACTTTTGAGTGTCCCTCTAATTTTGCATGTCAAACTGTTGTCCTTCCTTTTTGCTCGCTTTATCTTCCTTCTTTATTCTCTTTCTTTATTCTCTTTATATTCACTACCAAGTATGCTTTTACTATGCACTTCAATCATGAATGTACCTTTACTGTGCACTCTACTCCTTCCTTCTCTTCTTTCTTTTGTTGTTGCGCATCTCCTCCATACTTAGGATTTTCCTCAAAATTTTATCCAAAATGCTTGTCCAACACTCCTCATGGGATTTCTTTTTTTGAAACCCTAGCTCTATACTATGGTATTTGTGTCATGGGGCACTCCATATTTCTTCATCATATTCTACAACACCGACATTAGACCATGTCTATCATAGGACCAAAACAAGACAAACCCTTAGCAACAAAGGCATCCCCCTAAATCCAAAACCTTTCTCTGAAAGTTTTAAAAATGCGAGAGAGAAAAATAATATTTAAAATCATAGCAACAACACACATAAATCACGCTATACTGGAAAACCCTTGCAGGAAAAACCAAACAACAATAGATCTATTATTTCTCTTGGCGAAACCTGACCAATTCGGACAACCTCCTAGCCTCGACCAAGTGAGCCTTCACCACGCAACTCTTGACACATTATAATAGAGTATCACCAACCTTTTAAAGTATTTCATTACATGTAATCCATGGGCTCTAAAACCACAGGCTACCAAAACTATGTGCCTGAAACCACCATTGTTGACCTAACAACTTTGACTCTTTCAACAAGTCAAGTTTAACCTAATGTTCCTCTACGATTTTAGTTCTCGATCCATCTTGATATATTTCTATGACATTGCAAAAATCAACTATGTGGAGAACTTATACATTGAACTTGCATTCTCTTACCCATTTTTTCTCTTAAGTTATTATCGTAAGAAAAAGTTCTTACAATGGGATACATACTGACTATTATCAAGATCCTTTTCATAATGAGGCTATGCTCATTGCAAAAAATCATTTTCTATGGAATTTTCTACAACCACCATTAATGATAATAGATGAAGAAGAAACCATGGATAAATTGCTTGTATATTTACTAATAGTGCTATTGGGTGATGTTGCCATTTTGGATAAGTTACAAGACTGCAACATATCTTCTAAAAGGCCATACAAGAGTAAAAAGAAATATCCACAGATTGTCTAAGAAGGGAAATGTCGACAGAACCTGATGTTGAAGGAGTCTCCAAATCCTTCTATGGAGATATTGAATGCAATATGGGCCTAAGTCAAAATCCACAATGGGGAGATATATCTCAAATGTTCAGAGGTGAATCTTATCTAGAATTTGTTCTACAATCAGGGGAACATGATCCTAACTTAGTAGTGTTCCATAATATCATAAGATCATGCTTTCACAAGTTGGAAACCAAAGCAGCTCTTATGTCATGCATAGAGGTTATATCATGATTGATCAATCATGTTGAAATTGAAAACAAATTGATAAAGCATGACAATAGGAAATCCATTACATCATTCAATCCTTCCAGTCTAGACACCTATTACAAGTTCACCAAACCTAAAGTAATTATTACTAATGAATGGGTAACATAGTTTTCCAAAGACAAGAATGATCACAAGATTCTTAAAATGAGGTGGATAAAAGAGAAAGTGTTTAAGTTAATACAAAAGGTCGTATATCCAACCACCTATCTTAGTCCCCATGCAAGTATGCAATCACACTATTGAGCAAGTTATATGGTGAGAAGGATGCGACACAATTTAAATAATCTTGGATCTCATTGATATGCCACTGGATATGCCAAGTAGTGGAGGTTGGGAAGGTGTTCAAGTGGTCATATATATATTTTGCAACTATGGTGGATTCCATCTCAAGAGAAAAACGTCGTGCTCTAGGAATTCACTCAAAAATTTTCATGTCGTCATATTTGTTGGATGTCATGTGCACAACAAATCATTTCATTGGGATGAAATGGAAATGGAAGCCAAATGAAAAACTAAACCATGTTTACTGCCAACTCTTATGGGAACACAAATTTAGAAGTGACTACACAGGGATCTGCAATCACTTCATAGTTCATATGTATAATCTATTATTTTACAAATCATCCCCTTGTGTGATAGAAGAAGCAATGTAAGTCATAAGAACTTTTGAGGAATGGTATGTGATGCAAGGTTATACATACATTAGAGTGTTTGGAGCTACTAAACCCCTACGTTCACTACCTAAAGTTGTTCCAAATAATCTAGCAATCCAAGAGGTATCCTATAAAACATACTTGCATGGATTTGGAGCTTCTCTTGTTAAAGATAAGAAAGTTGTTTGGCCTATTTTGCCTATGTTTATAGTTTATTATAGTATAAACAATGTTGGAGTTTCCAAAACAGGAGGTGAAACTTTGGAATCCTATCACTTTGGAGAAGAAAGATTCCAATGACATGATCCTCTTAATGTGGTATCAAGACACTACATGATTCTCAAGTACACTTGGCCCTATCAACGTGAAGCCCAAAAAGAACAAGAATTATATAGTAAATCAAAACCTCATGAATAAGTATTGATAAGATAATAACAAAAACAAAATGCAAAGGGAAAAGAAAGAGAAAGAGGAGGTAATAAAAAAGAAATTAGATCAAGAAGCTAGAGACATGGCAGTAGAGCTAGAATGCATGAGGGAAGAAGAAGATGTTAAGGCAAGAATTGAAATAAAAGTTAAGAAAAAATAAGAAATATCATGCAACTAAAACAGATAGAAGAGAAAGACAAGAAGAAGAAAAGGAGAGACAAAGATATCAAGAATATGAGAAAAAAGAGAATTGAAGATGAAAGAATAGCAAATGAGGAAAGAGCGGCTACATAAGCTAAGAGAAAACAACAATAAGAGCATAAAAAGAGGGATGGGGATCATAGGAATGTAACATAGAAAACAAGAGAAGGAATATCAAATTCATAGGAATTAGGTCCTCTAGAGATGAGAGATATGCCTACAATGTAGTCAATAACATGAGGTCACATTCTTTTTTTAGGACTAAACACAATACAAATATTGAACAAGTGGTTATTCTTGATTTGTTGGTTTTTTATAGGAAAAGGAAGAAAGTAATCAAGTCAACCCATAAGAAGATAAAGATTTAAAAGGATCATGAACTAATTGTTATGCTAGAGAGCCCTATTACTAAAGGAATAGATTTAGATCTTGTAGCAACAAATTTAGCAATTGTAGCTTGCTTACAATCAATTGAGTCAAATGTAATTGAAGTGGTAAAAGAATTGGAAGATTCTAAGAAAAAAATAGAAATGTTATAATACTAGGTTGAATATTATAAAGCATAAATAACCAACATCACTGAGTATAAGGCATGTGCAGTAGAAGTGTAGGATGTGTTGAATGTGGCTCAGAGGTTGTTGTATAAAAGATTACATGATTTACAGATGCATTTGTCAAAAAATTTGAAATTTTCAAATAAAGTTAAAGATAAAATGGCACAGTTGGAAGAGTACAAGTGGGCCTTGACAAAATCAAGAGATGGAAACAAGAAGAAATACAAGATCCTATAGATATTCCAAGGTTGAGTAATAAAGACATTGAATGTAATATTTTAACTCTGGAAAATTGGAAATCGACTTAAAGAAATTTAGAGAATACAGTTGAGGGATCCTTTAGAAAAAATCATTGTGTGTGGAAAGCATCTGAAAGAATAATCCAAAGATGTCATCTACCTTCAGTAGGAGAGACAAGTTCACCTAGAACATCAGAAGAGTGGGTGGAAGGCCTAGAAAATAATATAAAGTTGGAAAGAGTAGTGATTTAAAAAACTTTGGGCATAACTAAAGTAAGTTTAATGGAGTATATTTCAACTCCATAAAGAAAAAAATCATTCATTCATTCATCAATACCTTACAAAATGGTATGGAGCCAATGTCAAGAGAATCGTTCATGTATGGGGTGGCATTGGAGCAATTGGTTTTCCCAAGTATTGTTAATTTAGTGTCAATATATGAAAACTAGAGTAGATACTTTCAATATAAAGATAATGGGAGAATACAAATTTATTAAAAGAAAAATATGTATTGAAAACCAAAAGGTCAAAGGACACATTTCAAAAGTATAACTACCCAAAAGGAGTTGAAGGGTCATGAGGGAATACTCGAGAAGTAATTACTTTTGTACATCTATATATGAAATCACTTGGAAGGAGAAAGGGGTTTTTCTTATGGAAATTTTGTAGAACTTCTTTAAAGAATGAGTGAGGAGAAGCCATTGTTGGCCAAGGTATTGAGACAAAAACTATGAGTCTAATTTTTTATGTGTAGGTAATTTCTTATGTTATTTGCTATAATTAGAATTGCTATAAGAATGGCTTCGAATGTGTGTATTATTCATTAATTTAGAATGTAGTCTTACTTCTATCTGTATCTCAACTATTTGTCTATAGCCTGTGAATATGGAACTGTAATCATTTGTTTAATTATAGACTTTTCTTGTTTGATAGTTGTTATTTGTATTTATGTTATTATATATCTAATGACTTTTAATTGAAAGTGATGATAAAGGTACAATTGGTTTTGTGTTCAAAACTGCTAGTTGTTAGTTCAGAACTTGGCATTTAGAATAAATTTTCATTATGCATATAAAAAAAATTGCATTTTGCATATTATATTAGATATTAAAAGGTGACTGGGCCACAACTAGTACAACCCAAACCAATAACGGTTGTTGGGCTAGAATATGGATGGGTTTCCTATTTAAAACAGTGTGAGGTCTAATTGGGACCTTTCATTAAGAGAAAGCATACTATTGGTAGAAGAGGCATTTATCCCCATCAACACAATAGGAACCATGTCTCCTCAACCACATTCCTCCTAGATGATGAACAATACTTTGACGTCATCACTTCTTTAATGAGTCTTTTTTATAACCTCCATCTAGATTCTCCTATTAACTGCTTAAAGGGTCCTACCTACTTAATTAGTGCACCCTTATTTCCATCTCCCTTGGTACTATCATCATTCCCTCCTAACCAAGATCATGTCGTATGCCTAATAAAGGATTCTATGGCACCCAATTCCACGGTCATAACCCCACGCCCCTCCACCCACAATGGATGTTATACATCTCAGTAATACGATATACTATTTTAGATACTCTTTTATGGATGTTGGGTCTTAAAATACCTTCTTTTATATATTTGGTCCATTATCTTGGGTATTTGGTAGTAACCCTTCCCTTAGTCTTTGTATAATGACATTAGAGACAGTACCAATTATTGATTTGGTCCCATAATACCTAGCTCATGACAGAACACCAACCCACATTATGCACTTCAAGGGAACCATCATTGCATATGTTTGCGTCCTACACTCCCTGATGTCATCAAATGACAACCCACATGTCCTAATCAGAATGACCTTCCAGGATAACCTCATCGCTCCATGTGGCAAAGCCCCTTCCACCTTGGTCTCTTTAGTTAGGCCCCATAATGGTGATGTGGCCTCCTTCATAAAGTATCATCTTTGGGAAATCATTGTTCCCTAGCCTCCTTTAGGGATTGTTTCCTCTAGGAACTTCTCATTCCTTTTCCTCTTTCAAAGAGTCCCAGCTTTGGGAACTCATCATTCCATTTTCCTCCTTCAGTGAGTGCTTCTTTGGGAATGCATCATTCCCTAGCCTCATTTAGTGAGTGCCTTATTTTTTAGAATTTGTCATTCATTGGCCTCCTTTAGTGCCTTCCCTTTGGGAACTTGTCATTCCTTAGCCTCCTTCAAGGAGCATCTTCCTTTTTGGAACATATCATTCCTTGGCCTCCTGGAGGGAGTGTCACATTTGGAAACTCATTGTTCCTTAGCCTCCTTCAAGGAGTGCCTTCCTTTTGGGAACGCATTGTTCCTTAGCCTCCTTCAAGGAGTTCTACCTTTGGGAACTCATCATTCCATAACCTTCTTTAGGGATTGCCTCCTTCAAGAACCCATCATTCCCCAACCACCTTTGGAGAGTGACTTCCATCAATAACTCCTTGTTCCCTAGGATCTCGTTTTGATTGTATCATAAATCCTTTTTCACTCTACAAAAGGACCATCATATGGTATCTGGATTTTTTCGTTTGAGCACTCTTATGCCATTGATCATGTTTGTTGATGTGTAGGATATTTCCAAAGGTGTCATTTTTTTCACACATCATTGGTGGTTCCCCGTTAAGTATACTATATAACTATCATTTTAGTATAGGATTTCCCCCTACTATCATTGCATTTTACCTCTTTTTCCATCCCATGAATATACCTTTGGGTTTCCACCATGCCACGAAAAGTTGCCTTGTCCATCCAAAGTGTTTTGTGCACTTGTGTGGCAATAGTACACCACCTCATGGGTTTCCCTAGTTTAGTACCCCATTTCATGTTGGCACCCACGCCACTCATTCCATCTTTAGGATCGGGATTTCATATCATCTACATCACAGAGAAATCATCATACATTACTCTCATCACTTTATTAATATATTCCCCCAAACTCCCAAGTGGTTCCCATACTTTATGGTTTATTGTGATATTGCTTCACTACATTCCATGGACCTCTCATCTCATCCATGACCATTAAACCATTTTCATTTTACATGATCATGCATCATCCCATTAAGGATACTTTCCCCTAGTTTCTTCCATCTATCATTACTCTTTCCATGCTTGCAAGTCAGATTTTCTTGGTCGCATTTTTGGGAACCCATCTCCATGTTTGTAACATATTTAGATTATTTTATTCTTTGTAAAAGAAAACAACAAAAACGTTTTTCAAAATATTCAAAAAAAGGGGGGGAACATCAATACTATGCTTATTTCATCATAAAATATCATCTATTTTCATGGCAATAGTCCTTGTCACCCTTTATCAAAGCATCCACACCGAGTCACCCATATCTACACTAGTTATATTGGCTTACATCATCTTCCCTTCACCAATTATTTCCCTCATCATTCTTACTCATGAATTTCCTCATCCGCTTATTCTAACTTTGTCGACATCATTCCCAATCCCCCTTCTACAAAAGTCATCATCATGTCTATTTTACAACTAGACACTTGGTCATGTTATGTTAGCTCATTTCTAATCTCTATCCGGGTCAACCATCATGAATGCTCCCCCCAAGGGAAATCATGAATCCCATACTTATTGGCGAAAGTCCTATATCCTTATCAACATGTTAGTCTATGTTACTTATTAATCATTTTTCCTTTGAGGGGTCTTTTAGTCCCTGACTCTTGCAAACTCACTCCCATCAACATCAACTCATATTATTTTGGGAGTTCATTCAAGGGTTTCTTGTACTTGTTCCCCATTCCCATCATTAATGGAAAACCTCGGACCGGGCAAAGAGAGTCATCATTTCTCTCTAACTTGGTAGGCTATCCTATCTTCGACATCAACTCATTATCACATTAGGGATTCTATTCATACATACCGGTGGTTGCAATGTTCCAGATTTAGTTAAAGACCCCTAAACATGTATGGATTTATTTCATCATTTGTTTTGAGCCCTCAAGTGAGAGATACCCTTCCAGTGAATCCCTACATGTTTTGAGGCCCCATTATTGTGGGACAT
>JASDQU010585498.1:52262-64640 GCA_032191745.1 Picea mariana
CCCCAATGGATGTTATACATCTTAGTAAATATGATATACTATTTTAGATACTCTTATATGGATGTTGGATCTTAAAATACCTTCTTTTATATATTTGGTCCATTATCTTGGGTATTTGGCAGTAACCCTTCCCTTAGTCTTTTTATAATGATATTAGAGACAGTACCAATTATTGATTTGGTCCCATAATACCTAGCTCATGACAGAACACCAACCCACATTATGCACTTCAAGGGAACCATCATTGCATATGTTTATGTCCTACACTCCTTGATGTCATCAAATGACAACCCACATGTCCTAATCGGAATGACCTTCCAGGATAACCTCATATCTCTATGTGGCAAAGCCCCTTCCACCTTGGTCTCTTTAGTTAGGCCCCATAATGGTGATGTGGCCTCCTTCATAAAGTATCATATTTGGGAAATCATTGTTCCCTAGCCTCCTTTAGGGATCGTTGCCTCTAGGAACTTGTCATTCCTTGGCCTCTTTCAAAGAGTCCCAGCTTTGGGAACTCATCATTCCATTGTCCTCCTTTAGGGAGTGCTTCTTTGGGAACGCATCATTCCCTAGCCTCATTTAGTGAGTTCCTTCTTTTTTAGAATTTGTCATTCATTGGCCTCCTTTAGTGCCTTCCCTTTGGGAACTTGTCATTCCTTAGCCTCCTTCAAGGAGAATCTTCCTTTTTGGAACATGTCATTCATTGGCCTCCTGGAGGGAGTGTCACATTTGGGAACTCATTGTTCCTTAGCCTCCTTCAAGGAGTGACTTCCTTTTGGGAACGCATTGTTCCTTAGCCTCCTTCAAGGAGTTCTACCTTTGGGAACTCATCATTCCATAACCTTCTTTAGGGATTGCCTCCTTCAAGAACCCATCATTCCCCAGCCACCTTTGGATAGTGACTTCCATCAATAACTCCTTGTTCCCTAGGATCTCGTTTCAATTGTATCATAAATCCTTTTTCACTCTACAGAAGGACCATCATATGGTATCTGGATTTTTGTGTTTGAGCACTCTTATTCCATTGATCATGTTTGTTGATGTGTAGGATATTTCCAAAGGTGTCATTTTTTTCACACATCATTGGTGGTTCCCCATTAAGTATTCTATATAACTATCATTTTAGTATAGGATTTCCCCCTACTATCATTGCATTTTACCTCTTTTTCCACCCCATGAATATACCTTTGGGTTTCCACCATGCCACGAAAAGTTACCTCGTCCATCCAAAGTGTTTTGTGCACTTGTGTGGCAATAGTACGCCACATTCATGGGTTTCCTTAGTTTAGTACCCCATTTCATGTTGGCACCCATGCCACTCATTCCATCTTTAGGATCGGGAGTTCATATAGTCTACATCACAGAGAAAGCATCATACATTACTCTCATCACTTTATTAATATATTCCCCCAAACTCCCAAGTGGTTCCCATACTTTATGGTTTATTGTGATATTGCTTCACTACATTCCATGGGCCTCTCATCTCATCCATGACCATTAAACCATTTTCATTTTACAGGATCATGCATCATCCCATTAAGGAGATTTGCCCCTAGTTTCTTCCATCTATCATTACTCTTTCCATGCTTGTAAGTCAGATTTTCTTGGTCGCATTTTTTGGAACCCATCTCCATGTTTGTAACATATTTAGATTATTTTATTCTTTGTAAAAGAAAACAACAAAAACGTTTTTCAAAATATTCAAAAAAAGGGTGGGAAACATCAATACTATGCTTATTTCATCATCAAATATCATCTATTTTCATGGCAATAGTCCTTGTCACCCTTTATCAAAGCATCCACACCGAGTCACCCATATCTACACTAGTTATATTGGCTTACAACATCTTCCCTTCACCAATTATTTCCCTCATCATTCTTACTCATGAATTTCCTCATCCTCTTATTCTAACTTTGTCGACATCATTCCCAATCCCCCTTCTACAAAAGTCACCATCATGTCTATTTTACAACTAGACACTTGGTCGTGTTATGTTAGATCATTTCTAATCTCTACCCGGGTCAACCATAATGAATGCTCCCCCCAAGGGAAATCATGAATCCCATACTTATTGGCGAAAGTCCTATATCCTTGTCAACAAGTTAGTCTATGTTACTTATTAATCCTTTTTTCTTTGAGGGGTCTTTTAGTCCCTGACTTTTGCAAACTCACTCCCATCAACATCAACTCATATTATTTTGGGAGTTCATTCAAGGGTTTCTTGTACTTGTTCCCCATTCCCATCATTAATGGAAAACCTCGGACTGGGCAAAGAGAGTCATCATTTCTCTCTAACTTGGTAGGCTATCCTATCTTCGACATCAACTCATTATCACATTAGGGAGTCTAGTCATACACTGGTGGTTGCAATGTTCCAGATTTAGTTAAAGACCCCTAAACATGTATGTATTTCTTTCATAATTTGTTTCGAGCCCTCAAGTGAGAGCTACCCTTCCAGTGAATCCCTACATGTTTTGAGGCCCCATTGTTGTGGGACATCGTTTTTTTTTATTCTACAACGACCCACCCCCCCTCCCCCAACTCCCTTGCATTGACCTTTCCAAAGATAATCTTCAATTAACAACACCCTTTCCTAGTAATTGAAGCTATATTAGTACATGTAAACCACAGTGTTCAAATATGAGCCCCAAGTACCCATTTCTCATATTGTAATTTACTTTGACAGTTTTATGAGCATGGGAATGTCCACATCGTTTTAAAACTTATTATATTCACCATATTTGTGTTTGTCTTGCAAGTGGTCTCATCACTCCTCCATGGGTAGTCCTCCCTCCTTACTCTTCTCTCTCACTATATATCATTTTTAATGCACAAGAATTTAAGAAAGAAATGATGATGTATTTCATCTATATAGGGTTCTTCTAACTTAACACATCAAAGGATAACTATTATCGCATCAATTTTACTCACATGTGACATTCAAGAAACCATTCTAGAAGGCATACCAGTTCATAATAAAACAACATAATAGAGTATATCATCCTATCTCATGGTTATTTTTCGCCCTATCAAGCAAAGTTAAACCTTCAGTTGATTACTTCTTTGATCACATGACTAGTCCTCCATTAAAATACACAAGTCTTGTGAGAAATACTTCAATACCCATCCGACTTTGGTAAACATGGAACTCAACTACTTCTGTAGTACATTAATGGAAAAATACTAATATGTGCAACTTTAGGGTGCATGTGAAGTCAATTCAAGATCCCATCTCATGAATGCATGGTATGTTGGCCTCCCAAAGGTCTCATCAAGCACATGGGAACCCACTAGAGGACCGAAAGCATTCAATTTCAAGATAGTTCACCATTCAAGCTTCATCTTTGCCTATGAGAGAAGGCCATGTGGTTGCATTACAAGAAGAGGAAGAATTGAAAGATTATGTTGGATGAATGAACTTGGAGGTGATACATCTCTCTCTTTCATCTCCACCATCCATTTCCCTCATGCTTGCTTGTTTTATTTCATCAAAGAACCAAGGTTTCTTCATACACCATAGTTAGATAGAGCATTCAAGGAGGAAAAGGACCCATCCCAAGGAGATTTTTGGAGCCCACGTGCATCCATTCACTTATATTAAGGTGATATTATATGTTTTTGTTTTTCCATTAGACTATAATATGAGTATCGTTGCTTCCCTCCATTGGCTTGCATTGTGAATTATGTTCTTATGATTTGATCATTAACATACATTCTTATTACTTACTTTAGGTTGTACTACTCGTGTGCATGTCCCGCAACTAACAATTGTCTATTATTTTAGCTCACAACCTGGCTAAATCAAGGTTTTTTCTCACCGATGCAACAAAACCCACATACCACCCCTAAATTTCCACTTGAATCAATTGTAACAAATTTCTAATCTTTCAGCAATTTCCCTAAAGCTTCAATTAACTTTCTCCCTTCCCCCATAGTTTCTTGTAAAAAAAATATTTATAGCTTATGAAGCTCCACAAGCCTGGCAAGGGCTAGCCTCTTAGAGGGTTTACCAAAACCTCTCACATTTAAAGAAAGAGAGATTATTAGGAAATATTTAAGGGGTTATGTCTTGCTCTAAGGACCCCTATAATTGATTTTTATTTCCCTTTTTTTATTTCTTGCAAATCCTTTTCTTGGGCATGGTGTAAAAAAAGACTTCCTACCTAGGATATTGTAATGTACTCCCCTGAATGGATCAAAACCTAGTCCACCCTCTATGCCTTAATCATTGGAAAGAATTTTTCCCTTCATAGGCTCTAATTGGTATCTGGGTTTGGGCTTACTAGATAAGGCTTCCCCTGAGTTTGAATTTTGAGACTCGAAATCAATTTCCAAACTCCTCCTTTGAATTTCTTTCCTCTCTTCTTTTGAGATGGTGTTAATATTATCTTTCCTCTTACAATATTTACTTTTCTTGGAATTGTTGGGTATTCTTCCTCCTGAGACTAAAGATTTGGATGCCCTATCAAATTGCATAAATGGAGACATATTTCCCTTTTCCCCAATATTAAAATTGTCATTCTCCAAATCAATGGATAAATTTGATGTTAGAGGATCAAACTTATTAGAATTTTCCTACTTGTAGATGTGTCTCCTTCTCCTTCTGATGATAATCTTTTGACCACCTTTATGTACCTTTCACAAACATGACCACAATCCTCCAAATATTTCCTTTCAACTGTATCTTTTGATCATTCCTTGAATTACTTCTTAGGTAGGACAAATGAGTTTGTATCTCCTTCGACGAGGGATTCCTTCGGATGAACTTCCTCTTTCCTCATATTCTTTCTTACTTGTCGATCTACATCAGACTGATGTATAACCTTATTTATCCATACCTTTCTCTCGAACCAAAGAGCACAGTCTTCATCCAGATGACCATACATATGACATCATACACATATAAATGGTACTTTTACATATTCCACTATATGCTTATGGGTTTAATCCCCCAAAACCATCTCTACATTGTCTGGAAAACCCTTTTTGAAATCAATCTCTATTAAAATTTGAGCCACAATCCTAAGAACATTGGATCTATAGGACTAGTCTACATCTAATATTTTCCCAATATAGTCACAAATCCTTCTTAAACTCTTATATGATGAACATTTTGGTCGAAGGCCTAGGAGCTTCACCCACACTGGTTTTTTGGGGATAGACTCAAATATCATATCAAAACATGGATTGCATATCAACATCCACAAAATGGTTGAGCCTTACAACCATTGTTTACCTATCTTATTGGCATCCCCCTTTTAGTTGAAAATAAAACCTAGCCATCTTCTAGTCACAATATGGAACTTGGATAAGTATCCCACCTCTGCACTCCAATGAATTTTCATCTAGGATAATAGGGTTTTGTCTCCCATATGTCACCCATGGAATCAACATATGATAGCTATCCCTTGATATTCAAGGATATAGTTGAGTAGTATGTCCTTCCCTACCACCATTTTGACCAATTGCTTCCTCCTCTTAATATAGTGCTTAGCTTTTTTCCTCAAATTGGAATCTTTGCCTCATTTGGTGCTTCCATCCTGCCACTTTGATCCCCTTAACAAATCCAGGTTAAGGTTCTTTTCCATGAACCTTGATCCCATACCCTCTTCTTCCCAAACTAATTTTGCTTCTTCACCATTTTATAGATCTAAACTACTAGTTTCTTTGATCAAAGACTTACCCTAAGAATGAATTCCTCTAAACAACACCTGAAGAGGGTGCATGTCTAGATTAAATTTACTATCCTTAGGTTGAGGTCTCACTTGGAATCCATTGCATTATTTTCCTACACCTAGATCTCATATGTATCTTTGTTGATTTGTCTCACTTCTATGTATGTTCCACCAACATTTTGATTCAATTTTTTTTTCCTAAAGTCCTCCCTCCCCTTTTCCTTTGTTCCACCTACCTAGATTTTCCCTCAACACCAATGACTCTAACCTTGACACAAATCTAAACCTCTTCAAGTGGTTATGGGCTCTAGTCATCAAGATCCTCTTCATAATCCATCGTGCCTCTAACCATTCAAAGCACCAGTTCTATCTTCGGGATAAGACCATTAATTCCATAGTTGTACACTCCCTTACTTCATTAAAAAAATATAACTTAGAAAGTCTGTGACGTCTATGCAAAACAGTTGGGATTCCAACAAGGAGAGATCATATAAAATCAAGTTGATACATGAAAAGATGTTTAACTATGTGCTAGTCTCCATTGCATCCCTCTCTCTGTCATCGTTGTACTAACTTAGGGTTTTAAAAATGTCCTAAGCATTTTATTAAAGCTAGGTTAAGCAAGATGATGCCTTGTGCAACTGCTAACACCCTTGATATATTTATTTCTATTTGTTTTTTTTCCATGATCGTTGGGTGTCACCATCCATATACCTGCTTGAATATGCAATGATCACATCATATGGAAAGATGACACCAAAATATCCAATGCTAACATGTATGTTAAGGGCTTAAAACCTAGTTAGATATTTGTTAGACTTAGTGTCCTCCACCTTTGTGTTATTGCTCTAACAACCTATAGTTTGAAAAATGTTTGGGAATTTTATTAAATGATACCCATTCATGACAATGGTTGGTTCAACTAATAAACTCATAGACACCTTTAGTTCTATATGGTTCACTTCCATGATCATAGTATGAAGCCTCTCATAGACCTCCTTGAATATGCAAAGATCACTATCTTGTCTCCCACTTGGTGTATCTATTCTTTAGAAGTTTTCTGTATGTTTGTGTGTGTGAATGATAACATCAAAACTAACTCATGTGTCAAAACTACTAGGTCCAACGCCAAATCTAGAGGCATTAGTACCTCCATTACATAATAATGTTGTCGCACACTGATACAGACCTTTAAAATCTCAATGAGTTGATAAGATATTGTCTATTGAATTGATAGGTGGATTAGTAGGCATAATGGTTGGTGTAGTATGTGGATTGGTTGGTGCATCAGTGGGAATATTGGTGGGTAGAGTGGTAGGAGAAACTAGTGGCATAGGTGAAGGAGTAGGTAGAGTAAGTGGAGGAGGATGAGGAAGTGGAGGAGAAGCATCTATGGTGTCTCATTGTTTGAAGACATAAAATATGAAGGAGATGGAAAATCGTGTCTTGCAAATAATCGCTCATCACCCCTCGGCCTCTCAACTCAAACTAGGATACCAACAATATGACACATCAATAATGTCAGATCTCTAAGAGGGATTCCATAGATACTTGAAAGTTTTGGATCTTATGTGATCATTCTGGATCAACCTGGCTAAACTTTGTTGCTAATAATCAAATTATATCACTAATTTGTGAGCTAGGGATGGAACCAAAGATCTAGTTGAATCTAGTGAATTTCAAGTCTATGCTCTCGAGGTGGCTCAATGGCCTCACCCATCTCCGCATCAGGCTCTAGAGGAGGGCTCTTACCAATGTATGAGCTAAAACCTACAAAATAATAGGCAACAATAGACATTGTAAACAAAATCTTATAATCAATAACATGTGCATTAAATACAACAAAAAATTATGCTACTAGAATAATCAAAACATCATGATGATATTACCTCTCTAGTCTAGTGGCTCAGCTACAATGAATAATATGTTTGGGCATGCCCCCAATCCATCGCTACATATGGATATTGCACAAGGTCGAGGATGTGATCATTCTTACTATCTAACATATCAATGGCATCAACACCCACCACCCTACACAAGGACTCCAACTACCCCCCCTTGGGAAACATCTATGTAAGTTTTAAACCTTTTAAATTAATGAAATGCACATACATATTCTTAACACAGAAAAGAAAACAATTGCAATCACACATATACATAGAGATTTACCCTAGAAACCCAATCGAGAAAACCAACAACCCGTTTTAGAACCACACCTCTAATTCTATTCATGATTCAAATTCATTGTTTATAATACAATATATAGGATCCTGTGACATCCAAAAAACCCCTAATCCATTGACCCAGATTAGGTTACAACTTTAATTCATTGACCGAAATTAGAAAACCATGGGCTAAAATACCATGCACCACTAAATTTCCAAAGGCGAAAAACTACCCCTGAGTGAAAGACCACCCAAAAACATTAGCGGATACACCCAAAAAAATAAATGTTCGAGGGCTCCGCCCCTGAAACCCCTAACAGGGGGACCCACAATCGTGCAAAGAATATGACACATACCCAACAATATAGCCCCACATGTGCATACACACATCAATCATCTACCTAAGAGGCTAGCAATAAAATGATTGCCAAGTCATTGGAAACCTCTCAAAAAATCCAAAAAAAAAAGTTTTGAAGCAAAGGGAAAGAGATGTCTCCCCTCCAACCCTTTATGACATCTATCTACAACAATACAAAATTGTTGTAAAAGAATAGTGTACCACTTGATTAATTTGGGCCACTAAAAAAGGATATCTACATAATACATTATAGGGAAACTAATGCACTACCCATAAGTGGTATGGTGTGCTAGTGCCATAATCATACGGCACAAGCACTTAACCTCCTCAACTCCAAAACCATGTAAGAATAGATAGCTCCATGTAACCTAGAAGCCACTAGGGTCAATAATGTTTGGAATTACATATATTTTCACATATGTCAGCTAGTTCTCTCTTGCAACACTAGAAATGGAGTAAATCCTCTCCTCTTCTAGATCACATGGTCATGAAATAAGTGTCCTCCTCTATGGTTTGCTAGTATATATCATGACCAACCTCAAAGGGTTATCTGCTATGATCCTAGTGACGATTCATGGCACTATAACTCGATGTTCTCTTTGAGGGATTTAGCCTCCTCAAAATACTTGAGGAGGACAACATGCCTTAAAAGCAAGTGAGTATGAGTAGTAATAAGATGAGGAGACAGATCCCTCTCCCTCTCTCAAACACACACAAAGTTATAAGGATCACCTTTCTGCTACATACACACCTAATTAGGAATATATACATATGTATGTGTGTCCAATTGTACTAAAATGTCATTTGTAATATTCATTCAGATATTGCCTCCAGTACACATATTTTAATTACATGCACTACCTTCGATGCTCTATAAAATTCAACACCAACACCGATGCACTCATATAATCTACATGCACCATAAAGAAATGCTCTTTAGATCACGTCAATGCACCATGAGAATGAGGCACGCGCCTCGATAATGTGGTTCATTGAGAATATCATATAGCACTATATAAGATGTGCTTAGCCATCCCTAGGCACAACAATGTAAGCAATAATTAAAAAAAAATTATTGAATACACTAGTGTGTCTTAAAGATTGGAGTGCATAACCATTGTCTTCAGTGCATGTGTATTACTAGTAAGCATTGATACATGGTGCCACTAGTCCTTGTTAGCGCACCACAAATGGTTGGCACATCCAATACACCATGTAAAGTGCCAAATTGAGCTAGTAGCACCATTGATAATGCAATGAGTCATCCTCACATGTACTATTCTCTTGAGACATTGCTATCTTATGTTTATTAGTGCGCATAAAATAGGTCGTAACATTGAACAACAATGCTACTACTCCATGTCAATGCACTGCACGTCGTAGGTGTATGCAAATTTGACATGGAAAAGCACCAACATGTTGGGATAACACTAGAGACAATGTGTTGAGCCATCCATATGTGCATCACATACAATGGCATAATTTCCTATGTTTTGTGGTGCATGTGAGTGGATGTTACATCCGAAGAACGGCGCTTCATAACATTCCATATTGCATTAGATATTACAATAAATTGGTGCATCGATCATATTCAAATGTTCAGTGCACATAGAATGATATGGAGCATTGCTTGACCTATAAACGCATGGTGTGTTAGTGCCATAATCATAAGGCACAATCATTTAACCTCCTTAGCTCCAAACAATGTATGCACAACTAGCCACTAGCCCCCAGGCCCCCAATAACCTGGAAGTCACTAGGGTCAATTAGGGTTATTAATGTCTAGACTTATATATATATATGTGTGTGTGTGTGTGTGTGTGTGTGTGTGTGTGTGTGTGTGTGTGAGCTAGTTTTATCCTACAACATTAGGTGGCATATCAAGAAAATGAAGTAAATCATCTCCCCTCCTAGATCATCTAGTGATGAAATAAACATCTTCCTATGTGGTTTGGTANCATATCAAGAAAATGAAGTAAATCATTTCCCCTCCTAGATCATCTAGTGATGAAATAAACATCTTCCTATGTGGTTTGGTACTATATATCGTGACCAACCTTGAAGGGCTATTTGTCGTGATCCTAGTGATTAATTAAATTGCACTATAACTTTATGTGCCCCTTGAGGGCTTTATCCTCCTCAAAATACTTGAGGAGGCATACATCCCTTAAAAGGAAGTGAGTTTGAGCAATCGTGAAAAGAGGAAACATATCCCTCTCCCTCTCCCAAACCTCCCAACCACACATGAAGTTATAAGAATCGTCTTGTTGCTACATACAAACCTAGTTAGGAATATATATATATATATATATATATATATATATATATATATAGAGAGAGAGAGAGAGAGAGAGAGAGAGATTTGTACTAAATCACCATTAGTAATATTCATTCAATATTGAATTTAAATTTGATGCATTACAAATGTATAAAAAAATCTAGTGTGCCTATTTTAGACAAGTGTTGCATGGCAACTTAGTCCCTGCCAAGCAGATTTGGAAATGGAAATGATAGTTGACACTCTATAACTATTGATAATGATTAAGTAAGGAGCATTTTCCATCTCATTATTGAAGAGATTTTAATATCTCTCATCCTATATACCATACTCACACTATTTAGCCTATGTTTAAGAATATTATAATAATAAATAATCTAATATTTATTTAGAAATTTATTTATTTATATAAGTAATTTTATAAAAACTATTTATATCAACTATTAACTATGGAAAAAAATCTACAAATTATTTTATTTGACATCATTTTTTTATTATTTTTTATCCATAATTTTTTAATGAAAAAATATATTATTATGAATTTTTTAAATATAAATTTATAGGTAAAAAATCTATTTCTTAGTGCTTCCTATTCTATTAGGTATAATCTTGTTTTAGCTAGGAGTATCTTGTAATGGTTGTTTCTTTTTTTCTCTTAGGCTGCTTGTTATTGGGTGCTTTTGCACTTGCTCGATTTGGTTCCATGCATTTCTCGATGTACTTGGTCCTTATACTTCACATTCTTAAAGAAGTATTGGGGTTGTGAGCATTTGAAAGAGAGGGTGCATCATTTGATAGTATTGAACCTTAGTTGTCCTACATCTATTTTTCAAAAAGAAAAATGCTTCTCACTTGTCTTGTAGTGGTTTCTTCGTGCATACATCACTTCCTCTCAAGTATTTATAGTTTTAGATTATATCTAATGGCTAGCCAAAGCCAAGAAGTTAGCTCAATTAGTAATTGTCAATATTGTTTCACAGTTGGTTATTTTTGTACCAACATGTGTCAGTTCAAATCGCCAATATTAAATACACTAGTATGATATGCATATTTTAGCATTTATGAAATATATAATTCCATATTGAAAATCTATTTTTTTAATTATATATATTTATTTTAGTATTTATGAAATATATAATTTCATATCGAAAATCTAATTTTTTAATTATATATTTGTATTTAAACCCAACATATGGAAAAGGACGTTGCCTTAAAACATGCTTACATGTGTGAAATACTATGAAGACACTAAATACCAAATACGAAGAATCTAATTCTTCTAGTAGCATATACCAATATCCCATACAAAATATCAAATATCTTTCCACACTCATCCTATTCTATATTTTTCTTCTTTTAAATAAAGTCATTTACATTCATATTCCTTAATAAAAAAATTAATAATCTATTGATTGATTTTTCAATATAAAAATGTCAAAATCAATGTTACGCTTTAGATATCTATATCTCGCTTTAGATATATATACCTATCAAATCTGACGGATACGTATTTCAAAGAACTTCCACTACCTTCCACTCATGCTCTCCACTCTCGACCATGATGACATATCCATGTGTCACTGTGTGTCCGTGATTGGGGGAGAGGGAGGAGATGTTGACGACGAAGGACTACCATCTCATGTCAAGTTGGAAAATAAGGTAAGGACACCACGACGAAAAAAATGAGTGGTTTGAGTTGGTTAATCAGTTCATGTCAAAGAGAGTATGTGATTGGAGTCTGTCAGTGCCAAGTGTAATGTAAAAAAAAAAATAGAAAGGACATTTATATTTTTTAAATAACAAGTGTGTACGGAATTCAGTAAGGTGATAGTTTTAATCAGGTATATTAATTATGTAATTAATTTTAAACATAGAAAGATGTGAAGGCAACAATAAGACTT
>JASDQU010585499.1:38794-50709 GCA_032191745.1 Picea mariana
CATTGTGATCTAAGGAGTTTATCTGAGATTGATTTCATTTTCCGTTGTGAAGGAGAGAGGCGTTTCCTGTGGCACGTGAGGAAGGATTGAGGGTTTCATTGTGTGGGACACGTCCTCCATTGTGGCTGGGCGATTTTACATCAGATCTGAGTTATTCAAGTCGTGGTCAGTATTGCTAGAGCGTGGGCCTTTGTTTGTGATAGCTGCTGGGCGATTTTACATCAGATCTGAGTTGTTCAAGTCGTGGTCATTATTGCTGGAGCGTGGGCCTTTGTTTGTGATAGCTGCTGGGCGAATTATCCTTGAGGCTGTGTGTTCTTCATTCAAATATGTGGGAGAGGTGTTAAGAAGGGTAGCTGCTGATTGGCTCTTCTTGTTGCTGGCCGTTTTCTCCATCAAATACCAAGACTACGTGTTCCCTTCTTTGTGTGCTGCATGGGAGGTAAATACGTGGTAGCTGCTAGTCGATTTTCCATTGGCTGGCTGTAGTGTGTAGGAGGAGCGGTCTATCACGGGTTTGAGGCTGTCATAATCTCCAAATCAAGCAGCAGAATAATCAACACCTGAGTCGCCCTCCTTATCAATTCGTGGGAGCAGATTGTGGGCATTACTTCATGGCTATGTATTAAAGGAGGCGCCCAGATTTCTATAGCAGACCTTCTACTTATCCAAGAGAGGTAATTCGACCTCCTTCTAATTTTATGGGTACAACAATAATATTATTCAATAAAATGCAGCCAAAGTTTAGCAGAATTGTCATTTAAATGTGAATGATTGTCATTAATTTTATGGGTTTTGTCCAATATTAAAACAACGCACTTGACACTTCATTGGGGAGCTATAAGGGTCTAGAAAACCAATAAACAACAAACAAAACCAAGGAGTAACAACAGAACAATAAAATACTTGGGTCGCTCTCCTTGATCAGTTCGTGGGAGCATATTGTGGGCATTTCTTCACGGCTGTGTATTAAAGGAGGTGCCTAGCCTTCTATAACAAACCTTCTACTTATCCTTGAGAGGTAATTCGAACTCCTTCTGATTGTATTGGTACAACAATAATATTATTCAATAAAATGCAGCCAGAGTTTAGCAGAATTGTCATTTAAATGTGAATGATTGTCATTAATTTTATGGGTTTATTTAAATATCCAAACAATACATCATAATCTCCATTGGGGAGGTATAAGGAGTCAAAACACATAAATAAAACAACTAGCAGACAAGAGACAATACCGCTGTCCATTTAATTTCACCTACAACCATTAAAAACAGAGGCATGCAAAGTGTTTGACGAAAGTCCAACACCAGAAATAGAAGAGTTTTCCCAAAATTTACAACATAGAATATTTCAGAATCGATCCCAAGAGACAACATAATGATTACCATTTTCAAAGATTTATAATGCGATTGGATGGAATGTTGATATAATTGAAATTATTTGGCAGATTTGCAAAGGCACTCTCAGATGAAAGAAAGCTACGTTTATCGCCCTCATGATCACCTTCCACAACCTTCACTTTCACTAGAAATAAGCGGCGCATCTGAATAAATTGGACACCTTCAACATGTTATATTTTCTATGGTCGATTTTGGAATCCGTAATTGAGGTAGTGGTACAACCATCCGTTTGAAATTGATGTAGTGAGACAACCAGCCATTTGATGATTTAGTTAGTCTCGGAACGACATTGCTTTTAAAACCACTGTGTTTCATATGACACTGATATGATCTAATAAAAAGAAAAGGGGAGGTAATGGTGTTATCAATCATTGTCAATCACCTAGCAATTTGATTACACTTTATGATCGATTACACTTTATGATCTATGTACTGCTAGTATGGTTAATACTATATGTAATCATTGTAGGTCAGTGAGCAATTTGATTCCTATTTCTTTTATATATATATATATAACTAATTAATTAATTAAAAAGAAGTTATTGATATTACCTGAAAAGAAACAAAAGTGTGGCTTTTTACATTAATCTGCATCACAAAAGAATGTGCAACAACTGAAAATAAAAGAGTGAGAACAAATTAAATAAACAACAAAATATTAATCAAAGGATTTGAGAGGAAAGTCTTTCCAAGAGAAAAACTCCACACTTTAAAGCACACTTGATGTATTAATCAACTACTAAAAACACTTTAAAATACATTAATTGTATACACTCTAAAGCTCACTCAATGTATTATTCAATAGCTAGAAACACTCTAAAGTGCACTCAATGTGTTATGGTTACAATGCAAAGAATCTATGCTCTCAACAAGAGTATTTAGTAGTAGTATAAGGGAGAAATTTTGGCAACATATAACACTAAGTTAGAACTTACACTATTTTATCCTCCAACCCTAGCATTGAATAAATAGGCATAACAAAGTCATAAACCATTTATGGTCTTCCAATTCTACATGCTAGAAACCATCAACAATTAATTGGCCAACCATTCTTGCTTAGTATTCATTTCCTCCTAATAGGCTACACTTTTCCCTTGCCACTAGTTAGCATTTATTCCTTGATATTTCTCTACATTTATTCCTTGGCATTACTCTAAATTTATTCCTTGCTACTACTCAATAGTTATTACCTGCTCCACTACATGAGTGAAAGGTGTATGAAAAACATGTCCCAACATTCTCACACTTGTTATATACATTGCAAGAGTGTAAGGGAGAATGCATCAAACTATGAGATAATTGCTAGGTGCCATAAGGGCAATGGATTCACAACACCACTTGAATATATTTTTTCTCACAAGTTTCATCAATGCATCCACTCTCTAAGTTATCTCTAGTTCTGAACATAGTTTCATAAACCAAATTGCCTCCTTACATGTATGAGTAGCTACCATATACTCTGCCTCTACGTAGACAAAGAAAACACATCTTATCGCTTACTCATCCAACTTAGTGCTCCACCAAATAATTGAAACATGTACATCCTATTGTAGGTCCCTTTCTATATACATACCCTGAACCAATCAGAATCCAGATAAACCTATATATAGACTAAGTGTGGGTCCTTTGAAACATCTCTATGATAAAAAATGGAATAAATGGAATATTCAGAAGTACCTCAAAATACCTTAACCCTCTTCACTACAAACCAATGTTCACGTGCAAGATTAACCATGAATTGACTCAAGACTCCCACTACTTGGGAAATGTCTAGTCTAGTACAAATCATAGAATACATAAAAATATCAAGTGCATTGGGATAAAGAAAAGAAATCCATGTCGTCCATATCTATGGGTGTTGTATGACATTGGTCAATTGAAATATTACCTCCCATAGAAATTTAAGAATCTAAATGGTCTGCAATCATCCATGTGAAAAAGTTCGAGCACAAAGTTTACATACTTATTCTGTAGATTTTAACATTGTACAATATTTTACTACAAACAGATTTTTAATAAGAGAACAGAAAAGATACAATGGAAAATAGACACACTACAGAGATATTTTTCTCTTGGAAACCCAAACCGGGAAAACTAGTATATTCTACATTCATTCATAGTGATGCATTGTTTACAATACAATATACATATAGGAGCGAGAGGCATACAAAACCCTAACCCAATGACCTAGAATAGTCAACAACCCTAATTATCTAACCAAAAATAGAAAACCATTGGCAAAAACCATGTGCCGAAAAATCACCCAACAATAGACACGAAAATCGAGGCAACATGAAAAACGAGAAATTCCATTGGAAAGGTTTATATGAGGACTACACATTAAGCTGTAACAATCTGACTCCATCTACAACATGACTTTGGTGGGCCCAAAAAACGTTTTTTAGGGCCTCAAAATGACCCCGAATGTTTAGGACCAAAAAAGCTAGAAACAAAYTGTCAAGARGAAAATTGAATGTGAGGATCACTCCATAATTCTTGTAGTCCACAACAAGAGAAAAAATATTTATATTCAACATCATTTCATTCAGGATCTTGTACAACAACAATTCATTTCTTTTGAATTTTGTCAATCTGAAGATCAACTGAGATATTTTTACTATGGCTCTTCCAAAAGAAAAATTAAAAAATATTAGAGTATTGTTGGAAATAAAAAAACTTGACATCAAGGGGAAGATTGAAATAACTTATGCCTAGTTTTTAAGCATTTGATGGACATTTGGATGGTTTTTGAACTCCATATGTAAAGTTAAAATTGCCAAGTGCTTGAGTGAAACCTGCCATGTTTTTCTTCCTTAACGACTACATTGGGTCCTCAAAGTTGTTGCTAGGAATTTATTTAATATTAGTGTTTTGTTCTTATCCCGGTGTGGAAAAATAATGATAGTATCCTCTTTTCATTAGCAACGATTTTATTTCTAATTCTAAGAACTGTTTCTGAATTGCAATTGTTTTTTCTTTATGCAAACAAAAATGTTGTAAATGTTGTAATTTTTCTTTTATCTGAAACAGAGTTGTGATGTAGTGTTTCTATAATGTAAAAAAAAAATTCTCTCACAGAGTTGTGTTTACTAAGAGATGTTGCAATTGCTTTTATTTGCAGAAATTTATAGATGACTGTCTTTTTATATCTCACACATAAATTTTACAATCTATAGTTTTCATGAAAAGAAAGTTTTTCTTTTGTTTTATCTCTATTGTGCAATTTTTGGGGAATTTACTAACTCGACACGATCCGAGTTTGTTGGATTTAACTTTCAATAGTGATTTAAATCCTTTTTACTCATATTTCTTCAGCAATATGATTACAATTCTATTCTCAGAATTAATGGTGGAGGGGTCTGTGGGATCATCCCAACAATTTTCCTTGAATTCCGGGAGGAAACGACCCAGGTATTGATTTCAATCTATTTTAGTTGTAAAAGTTTATGATGCTTTTCTTTTACATATCATCACTCTGCTAAATTAATTCTGTAACACGAAATCTCGGTCCAGAAGTCTACATAGTTGATTATTTCAACATAATTGCTAGCACGAGCATGGGATGATTTGTCACTGCGATGTTAGCAAATCAAATGAGAAGAATCATCGACTATTTTATGCAAACGATATTACTAAGCTTTATTTGGACAATTCACCTCGTATTTTTCCACTGACAACTTTGTAAAATAAATTGTTTTTCTTCAATTTTTTCCAATACAAATTGTTAGTTGTTAAACTCGACTATGTGCGTACAATGCTAGTTGTTTTGGAAAGTTGTCCACACTGTTAGGATTCTTGTCATTGTCTTGATCTTCTTGATTTGTTGGAGCTTATTTAGCTGAGTTTTTTTCCCTTTAATCATTGTTCTCTGCACATTCTTGTTTTCATCTTACGCAATATGTCTTCTCTACAAATTCATTTCAGTTCTGTGGTATGATATTTTTCCGCGCAGGTTCTTGTTTGTCTGCACAGCTTCTTGTGTGTTCGTGTACTCTCTTCTTTGTCTGCGTAGTCTTGTATTACACCGCGCAGTATTTTGTTTTCTCGTGGTATCAGAGCACGGGAAGTCAACCTCTCCACATTGCCTGGAGAGCAGCCCGATCTTAGAAGGAAGAGTGTGAACCCTCCATTTTTGAAAGACTGTTTTGCAGTGTAGTGAAAGATATTCTAGCGAGGTTCCCTGCATATTCCAGATCTTGGTGAGTGAGATGACGCAGAGTATAAGTCTTCCTAGCGCGCAGGAAACCTGGTTGGCTAGCGCACGGAGTGAAAAATCACGCACACTGCACATCTAAGGAGATCACGTAGTCTTTTGGATTCGATGATATTGTATCCGAGGAGATCATGATTTACCCACGAGTAGCGTGATTTACAAATCAAAGGGATCATAGAGCTTCCAAAAGCGACTGGATCCCATCAAACTCATGGATTGTTGAGAGAGAAAATCTCAAAGAGAAAATAAGGTGACTCCTCGAATGAAGAAATTGATATGCGCGAGCAAAGATTGATCTCAAAATCTTGATCTCAATGCTCAAGAAGTCTGATATTATTTTTATGCAAACGATTTGCATATTTTTTATGGTTACTATCGAATGATTTGTTTTTGCATGCCATCCCGTTGGTATTTTTTTTATCACTGGAAATTAATCCACGTTTTTCTCAATCAGTGATTTTTTTATCCATGATAAAGGACACCAATTTTCTAACAAATTTATTTCTGTTCTGAATTTTGTTTTACAAAAATGGCCATATCTAACAAATTAGGGCCAACACAAGGGCCAATTCTTCTTGGGAAAAATTATGAGTTATGGTCTCTCAGAATACGATCCTTCTTACAAGCACAGGAGTGCTGGTATCGAGTGGATCATGTCTATGTGGAACCAGATCCAACAGATCTAGCTACCATGAAAAATCAATAGAGAAATTCTCAAGAAGAACAGACGAAAAGGGATAATAAGACCAAGTTTTGGATTTAGAACTCAATAGGTGACTCCATTTTCTCAAAAATCACAGGTGTTGTTACCTCAAAAAAATCCTAGGACATCCTAAGAACAGTCTACCAAGGAAATGACAAGGTCAAAATAGTCAAGATGCAGACCTTGAGGACACATTTTGAGACCTTAAAAATGACAGAGTCTGAAAATGTTGATCAATTTATGACCAGAGTCATGGGAATTGTGAACCAGATCAGGTTGACTAGTGAAGTCATCCTAGTTCAAAGGATTGTAGAGAAATTCCTCAAAAGTCTTCTAAAGAAATTTGAGATGGTTGTTACAACCATCCTTGAATCCAAGGATCTGTCGAATTTTTCAATAGATGAACTAATGGGTTCTTTGTTTTCACATGAGGCCAGACTACATCTAGAAGGTGAGTCAATAGTCAATGGATTCAAGACATAATTATCCTTCAATAGAGAGAGAGAGAGAGAGTCAAAGGCATAGGTCATAGAGGAAAAGGGAGAAGTCCAAGAAACCATCACTCGGGTGAAGGTGACACACATCAAAATACTAATCATATTTTCTAGCCTCAAAGAGGCAAAGAGAGGAGATCCAATGACAAAGAGAGCATAAAATTTTATTACCACAAAAGGTATGGCAACTATGAATCTAAATGCAGGAAGAAGCAAGCAGATCAACACTCAGGCAGAGCACATGTCTCAAATCATGAAGGAGAAACCTTAGAATGGATGTTTCTCTCATGTGACAAGACTGAAGAACAACACAAGGACCTCTGGTTGTTGGACAGTGGATGAAGAAATCACATGGCACGTAATAAAGATTTACTTTCTTGCATGGATTCTTCTATCTCATCTTATATTACACTTGGAGATGACTCTTTAATCAAAGTGCAAGGAAAAGGAACTATACCCATTCTCACAAAACAAGATGTAAAGAAAGACATACATGATGTCTATCACATTCCAGATCTAAAAAATAATATGCGAAGTGTAGGACAACTAGTTGAACATGGCTATATGGTACTCTTTGAAGGAGCATCATGTAGGATATATGACAAACCTCCCAGCAGAAAATTGATTTCTAAAATCCACATGAATAGGAATAAAATGTTTCCCGTGACCCTTAGAAATGAAAATATGACCCAATCCTATGAACAAAGTGCTTCCACCCTCAATGAAACTATGATTTGGCATGCAATATTTTGACATCTACCCTTTCAAAGTCTAAGCCTCTTGTAGAAGCACTCCATGTTGAAAGGTATACCTATCTTCAAAGAGAAAAATCCCCAATGAGAGTTTGCATTCTTGGAAAACATAAGAGCACTAGCTTTCCAAAGTCCTCCACTCAAGCCAAACAACACTTAGAGTTGGTTCACACTGACCTATGTGGACCAATGCAAACAAAGTCAATAGGTGGTAGATTTTATTTTCTAACGTTTATTAATGATTTTAGTAAGAAAATATGGATCTATTTCCTTAGAGACAGGTCTGAAACCTTTGCAAAGTTCAAGGAGTTCAAAGCTGAAGCTGAAAAACAAAGTGGAAAATATGTATTTAGGTACTGAGGTGAGATGGAGAAGAAGAATATTATTCAAAAGAATTTGCAAATTTTTGCAAATCACAAGGCATAATCATGAAAACTACAACCAGGTATACTCCACAACAAAATGGAGTGGTTGAGAGAAAAAAACCATACTATAATGAACATGGAAAGGATCCTTCTTAGAAAGAAATGTCTATCAAATTTATTTTGGGCTAAATTTGTAGCATGCTCGGTTTATCTCTTGAATAGATCCCCAACCACTAGTGTCAAGATGAAGGTCCCTCAAGAAGCATGGAGTGGGGAAAAAATGAATGTTGTTCATCTTAGAACCTTTGGATGCATTGAATTTTCTCACATACCTTCCAAAATGAGGAGGAAACTTGATGATCGAAGTGAGAAATGCATTTTTTTTTTGCCACAGTGAGAGATTCAAAGCCTATAGAATCTACAATCTGATTTCAAAGAAACTCATTCTCAGCAGAGATGTCAAATTTCTTGAAAATGAGTTTTAGAGTGAGTCTAAAAATCACCCTATAGACAGTCAAAATCCATTGCTTCCACTTCCTAAACAAACAGAAAATTCAGGACAACAAATGCATCTGCCTGTCCTTCCAAGATTGCAGGTACAAGGACAATGTGAAAGTTCTTAGCAAATCTCTTCTTCAAGAAGAAATTCATGCTCTGAAATCCAAAATCAATGAACTCAAAGCTTGAGAGAAATCCATCAATAGTTGGATGATATTAATAAACACAATCTTTTTGCATTAATGTCACGTCAATGTACATCTTTTAAAGAGGCAGCTAAAGAGCCATATTAGGTTGAAGCCATGAACAAGAGATTAATTCTATGGAGAAGAACATGACATGGGATCTTGTTGATCTGCCCAAACATAAGACAAGTATTGGTGTCAAGTGGGTTTTACAAGACTAAACTAATGAAAATGGGTAGATAGAAAAAAACAAAGCAAGATGTGTTGCCAAAGGATTCTTACAGCAACCGAGCATTGATTATGGTGAAACCTTTGCTCCAGTAGCAAGGTTGGACACTATAAGGACCCTCGTAGCCATAGCAGCTCAACACAAATGGCAAGTATACCAGATGTATTTCAAGTCAGCCTTCTTGAATGGTGTCTTAGAAGAAGAGGTATATGTGGATCAACCACATGGATTTGAAGACAAAGAGAAACTAGCCAAAGTGTATCGGTTGAAGAAATCCTTGTATGACTTAAATAAAGCTCCACAATCTTGGTACAACAAAATTGATACTTACTTGATCAAGAGTGGTTTCAGCAAAAGAAAAAATGAGCCTACTCTATACACCAAAACAAATCCACAAGGTAAAATTATGATTGTTTGTATATATGTTGATGACATGATATATACTGGAAATATTGAGTTAGCTAACTTTAAACATGCCATGCAATCCGAGTTTGAGATGACAGATCTTGGAATAATGAAAAATTTTGGGGGACTGAGGTTGACCAATCAACAAAAGGGTTTTTTGTGTGTCAACAAAAGTATGCAGCAAACAACATCAAAATATTCTGCATGGAAGACTGCAATCCATCAGAAACTCCTATACCCCTAGCCACAAAATTGAGCAAGCAAGATGAAGGCCCTACATTGGATTCTACCTTATACAAAAGCTTAGTAGGAAGCATGTTGTATCTTACAACAACTAAGACTAATATTAAAGAGGCAGCTAAAGAGCCACATTGGGTTTAAGCCATGAACCAAGAGATTGAATCTATTGAGAAGAAAATGACATGGGATCTTGTTGATCTACCCAAACATAAGACAAGTATTAGTGTCAAGTGGGTTTACAAGACTAAACTAAATGAAAAAGGGAAAATTGAAAAACACAAAGCACGACTTGTTTCCAAAGGATTCTCACAACAACCAAGCATTGATTATGGTGAAACCTTTGCTCGAGTAGAAAGGTTGGACACTGTAAGGACCCTCTTAGCCATAACAAATCAACACAAATGGAAAGCATACTAGATGGATGTCAAGTCAACCTTCTTGAATGTTGTCTTAGAAGAAGAGGTACATGTGGGTCAACCACCTGGATTTGAAGTGAAAGAGAAGAAAGCCAAGGTGCATCGGTTTAATAAATCCATTTATGGATTAAAGTAAGCTCCAAGATCTTGGTACAACATAATTGATACTTATCTGGTCAAGAGTGGTTTCAACAGAAGCCAAAATGAGCCAACTCTATACACCAAAACATATCAACAAGGTAAAATTATGATTGTCTTTCTATATGTTGATCACATGATATATACTGGAAATCTTGAGTTAGCAATCTTTAAACATGCCATGCAATCTGACTTTGAGATGACAATCTTGGCATAATGAAATAGTTTTTGGGGATTGAGGTTGAGGAATCAACCAAAGGGTTTCTTTTCTATCAGCAAATGTATGCAGCAGACATCATCAAAATATTATGCATGGAAGACTACAATCCAACATAAACTCCTATAGCCCTAGCCACAAAATGGAGCGAGAAAGATAAAGACCCTCCAATGAATTCTACCTTGTAAAAAAGTTTAGTAGGTAGCCTGTTGTATCTTACAACAACCATGCCTGGTATTATGTATGCAACCAACTTTGTTTCGAGGTTCATGGAATATCCCAAAGATTCTCATTGGAAAATGGCCAAAAGTATTCTGAGATATGTTGTTGGCACTCTCAATTTTGGTTTATAGTACAATCAGTTTGAAGATAATCATCTTTCTTGTTACACTGACAGTGATTTTGCAGGCATCCTAGATGACCAAAAAAACATCTCAGGGTATGATTTTCACCTGATCCTGAATATGATCTCTTGGGCATCAACGAAAAAGCCCATCTTCTCAATATATTTTGTAGAGGCAGAGTATGTCATTGCTACCTCATCTTCCTGTCAAGTTGTGTGGCTATGAAGACAATTGAATGATATGTCACACATGAAAAATGATCCAACTCCTATATTTCGTGACAATACTTCAACAATTTCCTTATAAAAAAACCATGTTTTTCATAAGAAAAGCAAGCACATTGATACTGGCTATCACTTCATATGCGACCTACTCAATAATGGTGAAATCGCTTTTCAATTTTGTGGCTTGCGAGATTAGCTCGCAGACATCTTTACAAAGCCATTGAGAAAAACCATTTTTTATTTTCAAAGACAACACTTGGGCATTATTAGTGCCGATGCTTGTAACTATTGAGTTTAAGAGAGAATGTTAGTTGTTAAACTCCACTGTCTAGTGCATACACTACCAGTTGTTTTGGACAGTTGTCCACACGATTAGGATTCATGTCATTTTCTTGATCTTCTTGATTTGATTTGTCTGAGCTTATTTAGCTCAATTGTTTTTCCTTTAATCAATGCACAGAGATTTAACTCAATAGTTTTTCATTTAATCAATGCGCTCTGTGCATTCATGTTTTCATCTTACACAATCTGTCTGCTTTTCACATTCATTTCATTTATGTGGTATGATATTTTTCCATGTAGGTTCTTGTTTGTCCGCACAGTTTCTTGGTTTTCAACTCAGTCTCTTGTTTGTCTACGCAGTCTTTTAGTATGTTGTGCAGTCTTTGTTTTCTCACAAACAACATCAGTAATCATTCCTTATTTTCTTTGTCTTTTATTTGCTACAAGCTACATCAATATTCAATAAATAGAAAACAAATTATTACAAAGGCTTCTTGCGATCGTATTCAGGACTATGAATGACGCCAAATATTCTAGGGATCACCTACACAAATTTTGAAAAAGAATTTGGGGATACACGATTACACCGGACCCTAACGAACATCATGAATACTACAGATGATATCAAAATAGAGCAACCTGCAATCTTCTCCACTTTTAAGGTAATGTTGAACTATGATCTTAGTGATCTGAGTCATCAACTTTGAATTAAAGATCAATCATAGTTCAAGTGATATATAGTAAATAACTTTTTGAGGACAAACAGATAAAATATACGAGCAAAACACCACAGTGAGGCTACGCTCACTT
>JASDQU010585499.1:51651-90268 GCA_032191745.1 Picea mariana
CCTCATAGATGGGGGAGTTGCAGCGAACAATCCAGTATATATTTTTCCATCTCCGAATAGTGTAACTATGATTTAAATCTAAATTTTGATTTCTTAGATGTTGTATCATTTGTTCTTCAATCAAATGATGTGTTGCAGACATTACTTGCAATAAACCAAGTAACTAAACAAGTTCACCGTCGCAATCCAAATTTCTTATTGCCACTGTCGAAAGCTCAGGTGATTTATAAATCTTTTTGTTTATAAGTCGGAATCATGCAGCCAAATATTCATTACCATTGACAATTGAAACAAGGAAATGAAGTGATCACGGTATGTTCTTGGAACAGGATACTAGCAAGTTTTTGGTGCTTTCTCTTGGAACCAGATAAAAAATTGCTAGTTACAACGCCACTGATGTTGCAAACTGGGGCATGCTTGGATGGTTATCCAATGGCTATAAAATTCACATTTTATATGTTTTCGCAATCGAGTGAAGATATTTTCGACATTCACGCATCCCCTTGTTTCAAGCCTGTGAGCCAGAGAAAAACTATCTACGAATCCACGTCCTTTCCTGTTTTAGCCATATGTTTGTTTAGAGCTTGGAACATAATATAAGTTATTTATGTTTGCATACCCTCCATATTGAAGAGGTCTAACATATTACATAGTTGGGATCAGGTTGACTTATCAGGAGATACAAGCTCAATCGATCTTTCAACTAAGAAGAATCTGGAAGACCTCGTAAAGATCGGGAAAACACTTTTGGACGATCATGTTTCAACTTTTAGGAGCAAATATAGAGAATAGCTAGTTTGAGCAAATGACAGACGAAGGTACGAACCGAGATGCATCAACTAAGTAAACACATCGATACATTGATTTCATTTAATCCAAAGAGACAACATTGAGAATAATGAATGTCATTTTCAAAGATCTATACTAGCATTCATATGTATTAATTGGATGAGGTGTTGATACAATTGAAATTATTTGGAAGATTTGCGAAGGCAYTCTCAAACATACAATTATTGCCCTAAGAATCACCTTTCACAACTTCACTTTCACTATAGATAACAAGTGTCGCATAGCAGTGGATTGTATGTAATGAGTTAATGTGTTGTAAGTGACAATAGTAATGGATGGAAAGCTGATGCTGAAGAAATGTATTTCATGCCATTTTAAGGAGTAGGATAACTCTAGAGCAATCTTTCCTTCTCCACAGTGTTCTTTCCAGCAAGTTTTATGATTGTGTGGTTTTAAATTTCTGATCAATCTAAAATTTTGATAGATTTTTTGAGTATCTGAATTAGTTTAAATTAGAGAAAAATCCTTGAGATAAAGTTTTGAAATCCATAAAATTTTAATTGTGCAAAATTCAAACCATTCCTGAAAATCTAACTGAATTCAGACCCATTTTCTTTTCCCTAATATAGGGTTTGTTTTCTCCCGAGTTAGCCTACTCCATAACTCGAGCTGTAGGAATATGCACCCGACAACAGTCTAATTAAGACCTTTGTAGGGGCACTGACATACAACAATTAAAATTGAATTCTCCTCCGACGAAGCTCCCGTCCTGTCAACCACGTCGTTGTCTACTTAACGTCGTCATCCACTTTTTGCCACTCATCCCCACCCATGCCATTCACCTTATCCTCTTCCATGTCATTCATCCTCTTCCATGTCATTCATGATTCCATACAACATGGACAGAAATTTGAATTTTTAAATATGAAATTTATCCCGCTCTATTTTAAACTTACATTTAACAAACTCCGACATGCCCAGGGAATGATGCGCTACCAAAGTTGAGAATGCAGGGTGCTTATGGTGATGACAATAGGGTACATGGGTGCTTATGGTGATGAAAATAGGGTACATGGCCGAATGGATCCTCACATATTCATCTCAATCTTTGACTACTAATTGTTAGTGGGTGCTCTGAATTAGCATCTCAAGCTTTGACTCCTAAATGTTAGTGGCTACTCTCAATTAGAAGAGATTCCAAGTATGGAAACATTGATATTTTTGGAGATATTGTGGGCATATAGATGTGTGACGTTCAAGAGCATATAGGATTCGTATCGCTGTCAAATATAGAAACTAAGTGTTAGTGGGTGCTCTTAGTTAAAAGAGTTACCAACTATGGAAACATTGGTATCTTTGGAGGTACACAGATGTGTGAAGTTGAAGAGCATATTGGGGCTAGCATTTACAAAACTTTGACACCTAAACGTTAGTGGGTGATCTAAGTGGTGTCTTTGTAGATGTTACTGGAAAAGGGATGTGTGAATCTAAAGAGAAAACATAGGTTGGCTCAGCAAACCAAGCTTCGAAACCTAAATGTTAGTGGGTGATCTGAGTTTTAAGAGCTCCAAAGTATGGAATTATTGGCATATTTGGAGCTTCTGGGGTAGATGGATGTCTGAAGTTGAAGAACATATTGGGTTGGCACAGTTTATAAAGATTTTTGTCCTAAATGTTATTGGGTGCTTTGTGTGACAAGAGTTGCCAAGTCTGTAAACATTGGTATCTCTGGAGCTATTGGTGTGAGAGGGACGTATTAAGATGAAGAGAGTGTTGTTGGAAATAGTAATTACAAGTCGGTGAACTTCACGTCTCCGTCAATTTGTTAGTCAGTCAATCAATTAATTTATCGATCTACAAGTTTCAAGTTCATGAGCTCTACGCTTACTCAAACTCAGTTTTGTCAGTCGGCAAGCAGGGGAGTTATTTAATGAAGTTGATCTTAATCTTTCTCGATTCCAGTTAAGTAAATAGAATTCAGTCAAATTTATTGTCATCTTTAATGTTTGAGTCTATTTTACTTCTATAAGAAATATCAATCTTATCTATATATGTTTGAGTCTATAAGTAGTCGATAGTAGAAGAACACAATGTGTTAGTTGATAGGAAGAGCAACAACAAGTCAAGGTAGTCGAAGAAGTCTGAGAGAGAAAACTTTGTGTGTTTTGTAAGTTGCAGAAATAGCTCAGAAGATGTTGGAGTCAAAGCTCAACAAAATATTGTATTATGTATTAGCGCACAACACGAGAGTTCTTAATATCAAGTATTTTGTGTGTTGACAAGTTCTGTTGTATTTATGAGCTTATTCGCTAAGTATAGCATTGTGTTATTTATGTGTGAAGAAATCGTTACATTAAGTTTTTTATCACAGCGCACAGTATATTGAGAAGTTTGGTCATTGCATAGTAAGTTCTGAGGGTTCAACGATGAAGAGTTTTCACTGGAAAACCTTTTGCAACTATGCTACATAGAGTCTATACGTGCATTGTAGATCCGAGATATGGTATTAGAGAAGGTTTATCAGAACAAGTTTCAAAGAGAAACAACTCTGTCATAAGGAGAAATTATGGCCTCTACTTCAAATATGAAGCCTCCCACTTTTACAGGAAAAAATTATGATTTATGGTCCCTGAATGGCTACCATAAAGACATTATTTTGAGGTCAAGATATATGGGAGATAGTCTAAAATGGCTATGTGTAACTAACAGATCAGGCAACATAAAATGATCTCACACAAGTTGATAAGGATGCTTTGAAAGATCAAAGGAAGAAGGATGGAAAGCCGATGTTTTACATACATCAAGCCATGCATGAGAGCATACTCCCAATATTTGCATCAACAAATAAAGACAAGGAAGCATGGGACATATTACAAACCTCTTATTAAGGTATGGAAAAAGTCAAGACTTCAAAACTACAAATTCTTAGAAGAGATTTTGAAACTCTGTCAATGAAAGACACAGATTCGGTAGATACATTCTACACCCATGTTATTGGTATGATAAATCAAATTAAGTTTCATGGAGAAACCATAGAGGATAAAAATGTTGTTGAGAAGGTACTTAGGAGTCTTCCTCCTAAATTTGATACCCTTGTTGTGTATCTAGAAGAGAGTAAAGACTTGAGTCAATGTAGTCTAGATTAACTGCAAGATTCCCGCATTAATCATGAACACGGATTGAATAGATCAAATATTTCATTATATAATGCATTTCCCATGTAGTCATCTATAAGTCATGGAAGAGAAAGAGCTAAATCTAGAGGAAGAGGAAGAATTTATGCTAGAGGTGGACATAGTAGCAGTCCTGAAGACACTAGTGGAAGAGACCAAAACTCAAATACCAGTCAGCCAAGTGGTGAGAGAACTAATAAATCAAATATTCAGTGCCATTACTATAAACAGTATGGAAATTATGCATATGAGTGCAGAAAGAGATAGTATAATCAGAACAAGCAAGGACCACATGAGTCAAACATCGCAAATATTCCCTCCAGTCCTATGTTTATGGTGCACGTTGAAGTAAGACTTATAGTTTCCCTAGTCGAATACAATGTTTCTCAAGAAATTCCCTACGACATATGGTATTTAGATTTAGGTTGTAGTAATCACATGACATGAAACATAGAATTGTTTTCTAGTTTGGATAAGTCAGTCCAAACTAAATTTACCCTTGGAAAAGGTATCCAAGTCATTGTCTTAGGCAAAGGTAGTATAAACATTTTAACCAAACAAGGAGAACAAAAAGTTATTCCTGATGAATATTATGTTTCTGGTATGAAGCATAATTTTATGAGCAGAAGATAATTGTTACAAAAGGGATACATAATCTACTTGGAACATAATCAATGTGTGATTATGGATAGATATCCAAGCAATCAAATTATTCGGATGACAAGCAACAGAATGTTCCCATTGACATTGAATCCAGCCAAGAAGAAAAATACAACACTAGTTGTTGGTAAAAAAAAAGATGCGAAGATAGAAACTGCATTTACAACAGAAAGTGCACGGAGTTCCAATGAATAAAATAGTGTGTGCAATATCAAGAAAGGAGAAATTGGCATAGAGATGTAGGAAACTTTGCAATCTAAAGTGCACGATGAACCCTGGATATGGGATTTCATATTTGGACATTTGAACCTTGGAGGTCTGAATATGCTACACACAAAGGATATGGTGAAAGGTTTTCCATTGATTGAAAAACCAGAAATAATATGTGAAGGCTATATTTTTGGAAGGTAACATAGAGAATCATTTACAATTGACAAGCCATATAGAGTAAAATATCCACTGAAAATAGTAAATTAAGATATTTGTGGACCAATTCAAACTCCATATTTAGGAGGCAGTACACATTTTTTGACATTTATTGATGATTTATAAAGAACAACATGGATTTATTTTTTAAAACATAAATCTGATGCACTGGGTTGTTTTCAATAGTTTAAGTCACTTGTGGAAAAGAAAAGTGGTTATTACATCAAGGTTTTAAGAACTGACAGAGGAGGTGAATATATTTCAAGAGAATTTCAAAACTTTTGTAAAGTTCATGCCATCTACAAGAAATTTACCGTGCGGTATA
Organism: Picea mariana; assembly: GCA_032191745.1. NCBI lineage: Eukaryota > Viridiplantae > Streptophyta > Pinopsida > Pinales > Pinaceae > Picea > Picea mariana. Next base: position 57,025 of record JASDQU010585499.1, read on the forward strand.
CACCACAACATAATTCTATCGTAGAGAGGAAGAATTGAACCATCATGGAAATGGCGTGCAGTATGTTGGTAGCCAAACATTTTTCATATTAGTATTGGGATGAAGCAATAGCAATTGGAATATACATCATGAACATATGTCCAACAAAGAGTGTGAGCAACAAAGTTTCTCAAGAATCCTAGACATGAATGAAGCATAATGTGGCACACTTAAAAGTTTTTGGTTGTATTGCATACGCAAATGTTCCATATGAGATAAGAAAGAAGCTAGATAACAAAGGACATAAATGTGTATTTTTTGGATACTCTGAAGATAGAAAAGGATACAAGTTGTATGACCCTGTCGCAAGAAAAGTCATAATCATCTGCGATGTTCAGTTTGATGATAATGAAACATGGGATGGAAGCATAAAAAAGAAATTCAATATTATTAATTCCATTGAGAATGATGTCATAGAAGACGAAGTGGTTCAAACACCATGTACAAGTCAGTGCACAKTTCCTTCTACTGCTGAAACACAAATCCCAACACAAAATACTCTAGTCAGATCTRCAAGTGCCCATTCCACACCTATAGCTCAATAAAATCCAACAAGCATTCCAAGTAGTTCTACATCTCCAGATACAAGATTAGAAATTTTGTTAGCAAGGAAGAAAAGAAGTCTTTGTGACATCTATAATGATGACACAAAAAAATTGYTTTCAGTTTTTTCTATGTTTACACAAATAGATGATCCATTAACATTTGAATATGTTGTCAAAGATGATGTATGGGCTCAAGCCATGGATGAAGAAATCAAATGCATATAGAACAATCAAACATGGAAGTTGGTAGTTGTACCTGAAGACAAGGATGTGATAAGTGTGAAGTGGATTTAGAAAACCAAGGAAGATGCATATGGAAATGTGCAAAAGCGCAAGGCACGATTAGTTGCAAGAGATTTTACACAACAACCTGGAATTGATTTCAATGAAGCATTTGCACAAGTTATGCGCATGGACACAGTGAGAACTATGTTAGCCATTATTGCACAGAAGAAATGGTATGTTTATCAAATGGATGTAAAATTGGCATTTTTGAATGGACATTTAGAAAAAGAATTGTATCTGGAACAACCACAAGGCTATGAGATTCCAGGACAAGAAAACAAAGTGTACATATTGAAGAAAGCATTGTATGGGTTAAAGAAAGCTTCCAGAGCTTGGTACAGTCACATAGATTCCTACCTCATTCAAAATGGATTTCAAATAAGTGAATGTGAGCCAACACTATACATCGAAGAAAATAAAAAAGGTAACATGTTAATTGTTTGCTTATATGTAGATGATTTGATTTTTATAGGTGATTTTGGCATAGAAGAATTAAAGTCAGTCATGAAGGATGAATTTGAAATGATTGATTTAGGGATTATGAGACATTTTATGGGTATTGAAGTTCACCAGTCTAAAAATGGTATATTTATTTCACAATCTAAGTATGCACATGAAATCTTCAAAATATTCAACATGATAAATTCAAAAGAACCCCCGACACCTGTCATAACATGATTGGAGTTAAGAAAGGAATCTGAAGGGTCCAAGGTGGATCCCACACCGTTTAAAAGAATGGTAGGAAGTATTATGTATTTAACATCAAGAAGGCCTGATATTATGTATGGAGTGGGCATGATTTCAAGGTTCATGGAAACTCCAAAAGATCGCATTGTAAGGCAATATTTTTTTTTTTGAGATATGTGAATGGAACAAAAGATTTTAGAATTTTTTATTCCACTTCATAAGATTTAAAACTTATTGGATACACTGATAGTGATTGTGGAGGAAATATAGATGACAGTAAAAGTACCTATGGGTACACATTTCATTTTGGAACAAGTATAGTGTCATGGGAATTGTTATCACACAATTTGTACTTGCCAAAAAGAAAAAATCAAGTGAACAACAAACTGGTGTAACATGAGGTTGTCCTATCATTGTCAACTAAATAAGACACCTCTTTCTCTTTAGGGATGAAAGCCCAGGGGAGACATCCCTAGTGACCTAGGGTTTTGAGAAGGAAAAGGTTAAATCATCAAGAAAATTTCTTCCCCTCTCACAAGTCACTGTTCAGAAAGTCCCAAAGGTTTAATAATATGAAGCAAAGATATGCTTAAGTGTACCTTCCCAGAACAATACAACAAGAAAAACACTATTTTGCAAGTAACAATTGATATTAGTGCTTCGAAAACCTTGGAATTTCAATAAAAGAAATAAGTTGTTATACAATATGAAGCAAACATAAATTTATAACAACAATRTATATATGATGATAGATTCACAATTTATGCCTCAAACAAGCTTCAAAATGACCCAAAATGGTAACCTAGAATCACCAATATGCTAGCACTTGTCAGACGCTAAGAAGGTAATGTAATAATCAACCTTAACACTTGCTTTTAGGAKATTTTACTCTTGTAATATATGGTTGTAGCTTAATTTTGTAACAAAATAAATAATGTTAGTAACTTAGTCTAAGATAAGGTTAGTAATAGTTAGCAAAGAGCTTGAGGTATAACATTTAAGGGTTTTTTTCATCAATCAATCAAGTACAAGGTATAAATGAGTGTCTTTAGGGCTAATGGAGTCACTTTTTGCAGAAGAAATCTTGAAGAAAACAAATGATAATGTGTGAACCAAAGACAAGATGGAGAATGGTTGAGGTTTTGGTAACCCAAGGCCTCAATCACCAAACCCTAGAAGGAAAACGACTACTAGGAAGTAGGTAACCCTGGTCCCTAACGGTTTTCCTTCTTCTTGAGCTCAAGCTTCAGATAAATAATAGCTTGATGAAGCAATGGTGTTAGAGTGCTACAATGGTAGGGCTCTAACACATTCTTCAATGGATATGTCTTGTAGCAAAATCTAGTAGGTGGATAGCTATTGAGATAAGGACAATAACAAGTGCTTAATCTCGTAGGGTTTTACACTAGAAATTTCATAATCTTAGTAAATGAAAAGTAAAAGATACTATAACCATTCAACGAAAGAAGAATTCCATATTTTCACTTGCATTCACCAATAATAATCTAGCAATATGCCCTAGTTGAAGACTTTCCACCAAGAAAATGTCAAAATACACCAAGAGAAACCTCCTCCAAGAGTTGTGCACCACTTAATTTCAGCCAATGAGCCTTAAAGAAGCAGAATTTCAGACCTCACTTGTGTGAGTGAAAGATGATGAATAAAAATGAGAGTTTGATCTCTTATTTATACATTACAAATGACCTTTAATTACATTTTAGGTCAAAAAAGGTCGACATGGCCAGTTTACATGAAAAATCCACTTTTACATAAAATTGAAAAATAAAACGCTAAATTCATCTTTTTAGGGTGACGTCATGCCCCTCCTATGGTGACATTAGACTCTTTTTTGGAATGCTAGGCCTCCAAAGTGAAACATTGGGGCTCAAAACCCCTCATGAACTGCCACATGTGCCAACAGAAGTCATCCTCATGCTAGATACCTCTACTGGTGATGTCAAGGCTCTCGATGATGACATCAAGGTCCTTTAAGGGACAACATTATGGTGGGAGGGAAATCCCCCTTGGGTCTAGGCCTGCCAAAGTGCCTCTAGTGGAACATCCTTCCCGTTCTTTGGTGCAAGCCTTTGGCATCTCTCTGCCCTTGGCTGGGGTCTCAACGTCCACCTAGTGGGATTTTATCCCTATGGAGGTCTGAGATAATCATCTCCCCATATGTACATGTCCCTTGAGGATGGTCCTGCAACAACAACAAGTACGCCCTTTATAGGCTCATAATTCATGGCAATCATAGCAATGCCAATCAAATCTAATAATCACGTTACCCAAACATGTGCATAAAGCCCCCCTTTTCTCAGACAAGTGCTCAAAGACGTTATGGTATTCTACAAGCTAGGTTAGGAGAGGGTTCCAGGATGTCCTATTGGGATAATTTTCCTTAGTGTGGGGTTTATCCAGATGAAGGCCAATCTAGGTCATGTAAGTGCATGAGATGGTGTGGGGGATTTTTGGAAAAAAGGTGCAGTAATGACAAGGAAATGTGGGTCTTACCTATGGGTGCCTCTGAAGAGGGTGAGTTTTTCCTTGTCATGGATGAAATTGTTTCCTAGCCCATTCAATTCATTTTTACTCTTTGTCTTATTGATTTTTCTTTCAAGAGTATAGTCGAGGGACACTTCCCTAGCATGGTGACTAGTGGTGACAAAGTTAACCACAAGCATTTCATAGAGATGAGAAGGTTGGCTAGATATGCGACCTCCTTTCTCTTAGTTATGCCATCAAGAGCCACTACCCTGGTGTGGTGACCAGATGAATAGTAGTGTCATACCGCTGCATTCCCATGGACCTAATAGGTTGTCTCATGATGAGACCCCCTATCCACCAACTAGGTCTTGAGTTTTATCTTTTTATGAGTCCCCTCTTTTCTTGCTAAGAAGCCTTTTATTTATTTGTCAGGGATCCCTAGGAGAAGGATTTGAAGGTTTGATCTTTAGCTTTTAACTTTTTCCAGCTACTTTTACCCTTTGGGCCTTTAGCCCCTTCTTCCCACAAGGCAAGGTACAACCCTTACTAGCTTGCAAGACCCAATGCCTGAACCAATGTAGCAGGTAGATGAGAGGGAAGATGATGAGAAGCGATAAGTATGGAAGAAATGGACGATGACCTTTCATAAACCCACCTAGTGGAAACTCACTTCTAAGGGAACCAACTTTCTAGGGAATTTTGTCATCCCCCCTAGGTATGGACAAGTTAGAAGGAATAATGTCCAAGAAAACGTCATGAAGAAAAAGGTAATTAATTACACATATTCAAATTCTCTGAGAATTAGAGTGACACATACCATGATACCCAAACTCATTACCTCATGGAGTAAGACCCATTGCTACTTCAGAACCATTTTGATGGGATGGATGTTATTGTTGCTGACAGAATGAAGGTGTTGAAGAAGAAGGATGGGCCCTCCAGGGCCAAGCTCAAGTCAATATGTCTCTCGATACTCCATGTCTAGTACCTATGGGCCTCGAGACATAATATAATTAGTTATCCCTAGGATAAGGGAAAACATCTAGCTTCAACTTGGGGACATGTTCTCACCGTAGAGAGCATGATAACCCTAACATCTCTGGTATGGCCTATGACCTGCTAGATCTCAAAAGAATTGATCAATAATCATTTGGGGTGGTGATATCACCCCTGCCTCATATATGATAAAATGAAATGAAAGTAAGCAATCATATGTACAAATGGAAATACAACTACTCTAGCATGAAATGCAGATTGTATATACAATGAATGCAAATCACTACCTATTTACCTCTACTTACTTGTTGGTTGAATTCTAGGTGTATTCAAATAGCCAATGAAAACATCCTAGCAATGTCTCATAATACCTGCCTCTGTGCTTCATCATAAACCAAAACAATGATAATTCAAGCAAAAAAATGACATGAGTTAGAAAATGTATTGTATCATCTGAAATTGTAAAGTCTAGCTCATGTAGGTAGGAGGGAGGGACAAAATCATGCCAATTCACACCTTTAAGAAAGTTCTCAATCCATCTTAGAAAGGGATCATGAAAAATCAAAGTTTCAATAGACCAACTAAAAGATTCTCAAGGTTGGCTACCTTGGACGTCTTCAGAATCTAAGGTCTAGGAAGGGACTAGCAAGGACCTAGAAGATGACTGACAGATTCTTAAGGGAAGGTTGAAATATTGAGATGACAGACTTATTCTTGAGGTATTCAACCTACCATTGAATTCTAGGATTTTCCTCAGAGGAATCTTAAGACAAAGGACATACTTCCCAACTACACCTTTAATGGCATAGCAAGATAAAATAGTCGAAGGGAGATGGAAAACATTATCACAAGGATCCTTCTCCTGGAAAGAGATGTCCTTACTTCTACCAAGATCTGAGCACAACGATGGTTGATAATATTCTTCATGAAATAAATCCAAGTTCTCAAAGGAATAATCATCAAAATCCTCAAGGTATGACTGAAAATCACTAGGATAATATAGCACTAGGTCATCCTTGGGTGTCTGAAAAAAAATTGTAATCATGCCATCTCCTTGTCGCCAATTGTCAAAATTAGTAACCTCATATGATTTTTGGAAATGACCCTTAATGTCATAAATGGGATCCTCATTAGAACCAATCACATCCCACTTATGCCTTCCAACATGTATTAACTCATCAATATTATCAACAATTTCACTACCTTTATCATAACATGAAGGATTTAATACATCCAAGGGCTCCTTTAGTACCCCTTCTCTTTCTAAATCATAAAACAAAGCATCATCAGAATCTTGGAAAGGGAGGTAACTTATCATGTTCACTTCTTGTTTTGTAGGAGCATCGATGGCTTGGATGGATTCATCAAAAGGAAGATGATCCAGTACATCATCACCAAGACTTGTCTCTTCGTCTTCATCAGAAAATGAAGGAACTAGATCTTCCAAGGGTTCCTTTACTTCTTCACCTTCTGAATCATAGAAAAAAGTGTCATCAAGAAACTGGAAATGACTTACCTCATTCTCTTCATCTTGTGCAGGAAATATAGGATGTTGGAGAGCTTCATCGGACGAAGGAGCGGTTATTAGTGCTTCATCCTCATAATTCACTTTTCTAGTTAAATCTTCATTTCATTATATCGAATCATGGGAAAAACAATTCTCCTCTTTGAGGGATTGATAATTTTCTTCATAATTTTCTCCTTCTATATCAGAGGGTTCTTGGTATTGACTAAGGTACACATCCCTGAGATCTCCCAAAATCTCAGTGGTGAATCCTTCATCTTCTAGGGCTACTAAAAGATTCTTAAGGGCATCTTCATATGTCAAGAGTAGTGGTTTCACAAAATCAAAAAACCTACTGATGAGGTCTACGAAATATGAAATACCCCTATCTTCAAAACAACTCTTAAACCAATCTTACAAAAAATATGGGAGAGAAAGTATGAACAATTTTACTAGAACATCCTCCCCTCCCAATTCTATCCCTCTTATCTACTTCAAGAATTCTATAATTTGAGCAATTGGAAGGCATCCAAATATTGGAGAGTTGCTTGACCATTTTGTATCAAAATAATGTGGGTATCCTTGAATTTTTTTGAAATCAATAGTCATATACACTTGTTCCCAGGGCGCCATGATACCATAACTTGGAAATATCACAGAATTAAGAGTAAGGTGGCACCTTGGAAAAAGTTAGTGGAGTCACTACATAATTTTCTTGAAAATATCAAAGTGATGAGGGGATCACCCTCTATGGATTCCCTAGGTAAGCTTTGTAAAGTAAAGGGATTTTGAGAAAAGGCCTACCGAAAAATGCCATCTTTGAGGAGAATTGACTCAATGTTCCCCGACAATGGCACCAAAATGTTATTGCAAAATTTTTACTTTCCCAAAAGCCAAAGGCAAGTGAACAACAAATCGACGTAACATGAGGTTGTCCTATCATTGTCACCTAAATAAGACACCTCTTTCAATTTATGAATGAAAGCCCAGGGGAGACATCCTTGGTGACCTGGGGGTTTGAGAAAGAAAAGGTTAAAGTATTGATAAAATTTCTTCCCCTCTCACAAGTCATTAATCATAAAGTCCCAAAGGTTTAATAATATTAAGCAAAGATGTGCTTAAGTGTACCTTCCCAGAACAATACAACAAGAAAAACACTATTTTGCAAGTAAAAATTGATATTAGTTCCTCGAAAACCTTGGACTTTCAATAAAAGAAATAAGTTGATATACAAGATGAAGCAAACAAAAATTTATAAAAACAATGTATATATGATGATATATTCATACTTTATGCCTCAAACAAGCTTCAAAATAACCCAAAATGGTAACCTAGAATCACCAATATGCTAGCACTTGTCAAAAGCTACGAAGGCAATGTAATAATCAACCTTAACACTTGCTTTAGGATATTTTACTGTTGTAATATATGGTTGTATCTTACTTTTGTAACAATATCAAGAATGATAGTAAATTAGTCTAAGATAAGTTTAGTAATAGTTAGCAAAGAGCTTGAGGTATAAAGTTTAAGGCTTTTTTCATCAATCAATCAAGTACAAGGTATAAACCAATGTATTTAGGGCTAATGGAGTCACTTTTTGCAGCAATAATATTGAAGGAAACAAATGATAATGTGTGAACCAAAGACAAGAGGGAGAATGGTTGAGGTGTTGGTAACCTAAGGCCTCAATCACCAAACCCTAGAAAGAAAATGGCTACTAGGAAGTAGGTAACCCTAGGCCCTAGCGGTTTTTCTTGCGCTCAAGCTTGAGATAAATAATAGCTTGATGAATCAATGGTGCTAGAGTTCTACAATGGTAGGGCTCTAACACATGCTTCAATGGATATGTCTTCTATCAAAATTTAGTATGTGGATAGCTATTGACATAAGGACAATAGCATGTGCTTAATCTCGTAGGGTTTTACACTAGCAATTTCATAATATTAGTAAATGCAAATTAAAAGATACTATAACCATTCAAAGAAAGAAGAATTTCATATTTTCACTTACATTCACCAAGAATAATCTAGCAATATGCCCTAGTTGAAGACTTTCCACCAAGAAAATGTCAAAATACACCAAGAGAAACCTCCTCCAAGAGTTGTGCACCACTTGATTTTAGCCAATGAGCCTTAAAGAGGATGAATTTCAGACCTCACTTGTTTGAGTGAAAGATGATGAATAAAAATGAGAGTTTGATCTCTTATTTATACAATACAAATGACATTTAATTACATTTTAGGTCAAAAGAGGCCGACATGGCCAGTTTACATGAAAAATCCATTTTTACATAAAATTGACAAACAAAACCCTAAATTCATCTTTTTAGGGTGACGTCATGCCCCTCCTAGGATGCGTTAGCCTCCTTTTAAAATGTTATGCCCCCAAAGTGAAAAGTTGGGGCTCAAAACCCCTCAGGAACTATGAGACATGCCAACCAAATCTGTCCTCATGCTGGATACCTCAACTGGTGATGTCAAGACTCTAAATGATGACATCAAGGGCCTTCAAGGGCCAACATCATGGTGGGAGAGAAAGAACCCCGTGGGTCTAGGCCTACCAAAGTGGCTCTGGTGGAACGTCCTTCCCTTTCTCAGGTGCAAGCCTCTCATATCTTTCTGCCCCTGGTTGGGGTCTCAAAATTCCATTTGGTGGGCGTTTATCCCAATGGAGGTCTGAGCTAATCATCTCGCCATATGTACCTGTCCCTCGGGCATAGTCCTACAAAAAAAACAAGTACTCCCTCCATGGGCTCATAATTCACAGGGATTATAGCAATGAAATCACATCTAATAATCAAGCTACCCAAACATGTGCATAAAACACCCCTTTCCCAGACAAGTGCTCAAAGACGTTATGCTATTCTACAAGCCAGGTTTGGAGAGGGTTCTAGGACATCCTTTTGGGATAATTCTCCTTAGGTGTGGTGTATTTCCAGGTGACTCGCAATCTAGGTCATGTAAGTGCATGAGATGGTGTGGGGGATGTTTGGGCAAGGAGTGCAGGGGCGATAGGGAAATGTAGGTCTTACCTGTGGGTCCCTTTGAGGAGGGTGAGTTGCACCTTATAATGAATGAAATTGTTTCCTATCCCATTCAATGCCTTTTTACTATTTTTCTTATTCTTTTTCTTTCGAGAGAATAGTTGGGGGACACTTCCTTGGCATGGTGACTAGTGGTGACAATGTTTCCCTGAAGCATTTCACAGAGATGAGAAGGCCAGCTCGTGATGAGACCCCTTTTCTCTCTTCTATGCCACGAAGAGCCACTACCTTGGTGTGGTGACCAGATGAATATTAGTGTCATACCACTACATTCCCATGTACCTAATAGGTTGGCTCATGATGAGACCCCCTATCCACCAACTAGGTCTTTCATTTTATCTTTTTATGGGTCCCCACTTTTCTTGTTGAGAAGCCTTTTATTGCTTTCTCGGGGATCCTTGGGTGAAGCATCTCAAGGTCTCCCCTTTGTGCCTTTAGCCCCTTCTTCCCACAAGGAAAGGTACAACCCTTACTAGCTTGGGAAACCCAATGCTCAAACCAATGTAGGGGGTATATGAGAGGGAAGATGAAGAAAAGTTATAATTATGGAAGGAATGGACGATGACCTTTCATAAACCCACCTAGTGGAAACTTACTCTTAAGGGAACCAACTTGCTAGGGCATTCTGTCATCCCCCCCAAGTATGGACAAGTTAGAAAGCATAATGTCCAAGCAAAAGTCATGAAGCAAAAGAGAATTAAATGCACATATTCAAATGCTTTGAGAATCAGAGTAACACATAACATGATACCCGAACTCATTACCTCATGGAGAAATACCCATTTCTACTTCAGAACCAAGCCGATGGGATGGATGTTGTTGTTGCTCATAGAATGGAGCCACTGAAGAACAAGGATGGGCCCTCCAGGGCGAGGCTCAAGTCAATATGGCTTTCGATACTCCATGTCTATGACCTATGGGCCTGAATACATAATCTCCTTAATTATTCCTGGGATAGGGGATAACAAGCATCAAGGAAGAATCCCATTGTGACTCTTTCTTCAATTAAAGTTGAGTATGTCACAGCTAAAAGCACAACTTGTCAAGAAGTTTGGATGAGAATAATGTTAAAATATTTGTTGTAGGAATAATAGGAACCAACAACAATATTTTGTAACAAAAATTCATCCATCATGTTATAAAAAAATCATGTGTTTCACAACAAAACCAAGCATATTGATACAAGCTATCATTTTACCAAATAATTGGTAAATAACAAAGAGATATGTTTAGAATTTTGCAAGTCTAAAGAACAAATTGCATACATATTTACAAAATCTTTAGCAAGAGATGCATTTCAGAATCTGCACAGTAGTCTAGGAGTCTGTGCAGTAACAAATGATTGACAGTTTATACAAATTCAAATTTTTGATGTAAATTTTTCGTAATCCCACCTACTTATAATTAAGGGGGAGTGTTAGAAATAGTAATTACAAGTCAGTGAATTTCACGTCTCCATCGATTTTTCAGTCAGTCAGACAGTCAATTTTTCATTCTGGAAGTTTCTAGTTCATGAGCTCTATGCTTACTCAAACTCAGTTTTGTCAGCGAGAAAGCAGGGGAGTTATTTAATGAATTCAATCTTAATCTTTCTCGAGTCTAGTAAAGTAGATATAAGTCATTCAAATTTATTGTCGTATTTAATCTTTGAGTCATTTTTACTTTTACATGAAGTCTTAGTCTTATCTATATATGTCTGAGTATGTAAGTAGTTGATAGTAGAAGAAAAGAGTGTGTTAGTTGATAGGAAGAAAAGCAACAGCTGAAGATAGTCAAAGAATTCTAAGAGAAAAATCTCCGTGTGTTTTGTAAGTTGCAGAAATACCTCAAGAGTTGTTGGAGCCAAAGCTCGACACAATTTTTTATTATGTATTAGTGCACATTGTCATAGTTCTTAATATCAAGTATTTTGTGTGTTGATAAGTTGTGTTCTATTTATGAGTTTATTCGCTAAGTATAGAACTGTCTTGTTTTTGTGTGAAGAAATTGTTACATTAAGTGTTTTATCATAGCGTGCAGTATATTGATATGTTTGGTCACTGCATGGTAAGTTTTGAGGGTTCAACAACAAATAGTTTTGACTTCACGACCTTTCACAATTGTATTGTGTAGAGTCTATCTACGTGTTGTAGATCCGATAAGTACAAGGTTTATTGCAGTTGGAAAATATTTGGAAGTTATATGTTAGTAGGTTATATGATCTAGAAGAGTTTGAAAGTATGGAAGCATTGGTATCATTGGAGGAGTTGTGGGAAAAAGTATTTGTGAAACTGATGAACATATAGGGTTGGTGCAGTTGTCAAAAATTTGGAAGGTAGATGTCCATTAGTGCTCTGAGTTAAAAGAGATGGAAGGTGTTAGAACACATGTCGTTTTAGATGCTTGATGTTTTCTAGTTTTCCCAAACTATAGTGTCACGTGTTGAATAGCTACAAAGACGATCACTATTTACACAAAAGCAAAGCAAAAAGAAGCATTTTTTTTTACAATGAAAAACATAACTTAATCAATCTTAAGAGGCAGTCGTAATGTTGTAGTTTGCATTGAAAAGGATAATTGAATCAATCTTAGGAGGTGGTCCTAACACTACAATATATAGGAGGTTTATTCACATTTTAGTCAATCCTCACTATTATTTAAATAAAATAAAATAATTCATATGAAAAAAGTCTTATATTAGAAAATATAATTTGTCTGTTACAAAAACTTGATAGTAGTTCAGAGTTACTTTTATTTTGATGTTGCAATAAAATCATAGATTACATCCTATATTTACATTCCAACAGAGCTAGAAATATCTTTTATAGAGTCTGCAGAAAAAAAATTMTTCTTTAAAYCGCTAAACCATAACAAGTCTTTACCCAATGAACAGTGTAGTTAGGCTATTTCTAATCTGTCAAACAAATCTTCCTGTCCTTCTTTAAAAKATGCAAAATATAAACCATATTCCTCAAGAGTTAAAGATTCTTTTGAAAGCATATCCACTTCCTTGTTGTATTCTCTGTAAATATGTTGTGCTTTAAGTTGTGTGAAATTCATACTAAGATCTCTAATCTTTTTCATCCGGTGCTGCAATGAAATCACCTGAGGATTGTTTGCATTAGTAAATCAATCAATAATTACTTTTGAATCACCTACCAGTTGTAACCTTGTTACATTTTTAAGACGAGAAAAGTATAAAAGACACCATAAAGCTAAAAGTTCAGCCTTAGTATTAGATCCACTGCCACAATTCATTTTGATTCTAAAAGTACCCAACATTGGGCATTTTAAAACAACTTCTGCTCCACAACTCTCCCCCCTTTCTTGTGATGCATCATCAAAAAAACCCACAGCCATATCCCAAAAGAGTATGGGTGGTCTATCAATCCTCCTTTCCTTTCTATTGTGATATATTTTTATTTCTCCCAACACCTGTAATATCCTTGAGCATACTTTGTTTCTATTTGGAGGTCTATCTTAAAAAATAGCAAGGTTTCTATGTTTCCATATCTCCCAACAAATTGTTCCTGGGATTTCTATAACTTCTCCCTTACTTGTTTTTCAGTTCAATGAGACGATCAAAGTTCTCTCACACAAGAATTATCCAAAATACTTGGAATATAACATAATAATCCATGTAGAAATAATGCATAAAATATGAATATATGAGATGAGATACAATTGAGAATGAGGGCTCGTTTATATACCCACGCAGGGGTTCCCTTAACCAGTAGTCATGTCCTTTGAGACATGTCCTTTCATTATTAATAGTTATTATTATTAATTAATTATTATGTTATGAATATCTATTTTATATGTATATTTATGTTCATAACATTGCCTTCCCCTTAAAAATGTTTTGTCCTCAAAGCATACTTTATGGAAGACTTATCTGTTGCTCTAGCTTGTAATTATTGTCTCATGCTTCTTCATTATTGATTTAGTAATCATTGAGGACCTAAGACGATAGGATCTTCTAAGCATTGAGAAAAACTGTCGAATTGTAAACGAGTCTGCCTATACTAATTCGATCTTCTGCGGCTTTGGGTTTTTATAGGGTTCTTGGAAAGAAATTGATACATTTCTACTCCCCTGATAGCTTCTATATTGACCCACACTTGTAGTGAAAGTAATATTATTCGACATAGCGTTTATTTGTTTATGTTGATACATTGATTGGTTGAAGTGTCGATTTTTGTGATTAGGATGTCGATAAGGCATCCTCACAACTTGATCTTTACTTCGTATACTTGTATCTTTTTCTTGATTAATTTTTGGAGTTGAGTTTTCTTCATATCTTTGGCTTGTTTGTACCTCAACATTGGAAAACTTCTTTACATCAGTTGGATTTGCCTCCTTTTGAGTTGTAAGGTTGATTGGGTCTGTTATTGTTTCCTTATCATCTAATGATGTTTTGCAATCTAGCTTTTCTTGTAAAGTCTTCTTATCATGCTTCAACATTTTAATTTGTGTTAGTAAATTTTGATTATGAACCCTCGGGCATGAAATTTATTCTTCATCTTCTGATTTGTCGACTTCATTTATAATATTTCGATTCTTTGGATTTTCATCTTTCATCTTTTTAATTTGTTCAAGCAATTTTTTATTAATGTTCTTCAAACGAGAAGCTTCTTCATCATTTCCTGATAATTTCTTCCCGAGATCTTGATTCACTTGCTCCAACTCTTGGACACGTTGTTTTGTATCCCTTGACTTCTTAATTTGAGTAAGAAGTTTTTCACTATGATTTTTTAAGCGAGATATTTCCTGGTTTTTATTAGTAATAACTTCATCATATTCTTGTTGCATCTTTGATATCGAGTTCTGATTATCTGGAAGGATCACCTTCGATATATCTTTAAAGTATTTTGATGAAGGTGGTATCGATTTTGACCTCATAGTAATGTCTTGAAGAGTCATCATCTTCTTTTTATAGGGAAAAATCACAAACTTTATTTCTATGTTTAAAATGAAAGTACCTAGACTTTTAAACCAGGGTAGCCCGGTAATGTTGTTGAGTTATTCTCTATACATAGTTGTGACATTGAATTGAGATATATATTCATAATCATCAATTGTTTCTTGCAAGTCTTTAATTTCATATTGTCTCTTGCAAAAAATATTTTTCTTTTCACTTATGTTATGCTCCGAAATAAATAATTGATTCGCCAAATTAATATTAATAGAATTCTCATCCTTGGTCATGCTAATAACGATGTTAACCTCTCTTCCTTGAATAATCCCCTTTAATGTAAATAACCCATAAGTTGAAATGCAACATCCTTCATAAGAAAATTTTCCTTTCGTCATTTTAGAATTGTCCATTTAGTTTTTCGTCGATATTTTATGATAACTAATATATTTTTGTTAAATTAAACTGGATCCCTTGTAATTACTTGTAACTCTTTAATATCTTCTTCACAATTTCGAAGTCCTTTCTTTTAAACTGAATTTTTTTTATAAAATTTCTATATATATATATATATATATATATATTGAACTAGAATATTTTGAATTTTCCGTTCTTTATTTTTTATTTTAGGATTTTTTTTTCAATCACCCTTTTAATAACTCTTTATCCCACTCAGTAATAATAAGATTTTGACTTAAAAATATAACAATATATTTTCTTTAACTTTTATTTCAATCGACTCTTTTTTCCTTATATAAAAAAGTGCTTTACTACTTTTATTTTTATTTTTTATAACATATAACTTTTAAAAATACCCCGTTGTATTATTTTTCTAATACTTCTTAATCTTCCCTAAATTCTCTAATACTTTTTAATCTTTCCTAAAATGTACTTTTAAAATATAATAAATATTCTTTTATATCCTTTTTTTTTAACCTTTTTTCTTATTTTTTTAATCCCTTCTTATTTCAAAGTTAAGTTTTAAAAAGTGCTTTTCTAGTTTTTTTTGAATAACATATAACTTTTAAAAGTAACCATTTCTCTTATTTCTCTAATACTTCTTAATTTTCCATAAAATATACTTTTACAATATAATAAATGTTCTTTTATATCCTATTTTTTATTTTTAAAACTTTTTTTCTTATTTTTTTAATCCCTTCTTATTTCAAAGTTAAGTTTTAATTTTTTCAATAATAATTACCTTTTTCCTCAATTAAGATTTTGGAATGCCCCTTATTCAATGTATCAATGTAGTTATTTGTTGATTGTTTAACTTTATGCCAAGTTTCTAATATGGCATTTTAATCCTTCATCTTTTAATTGAAAAAGAGAAATTAAACTTTTTCACATGTAGATTTATCCAATAATATTTTAATACATTGACTCTCATTTAATTATATCTCTTGACTTTTACCTTTTCCACATTAATGTGTTAATTCTCCTAGAGTCACGACTTATGAAATATGAAAAATCATGGCTTGATCTCAATAGAATAATTCTTATCTTGTCTTTTCTTAATAGTTACAATGCCATATGTCATTTTAACCAATCATTGCCAATTGGATGGTGGTTGTCTAGACATGGTCGTACGGATAGTATGACAATTGAAGGACAATGGATTTTACACCAGAGAATTCATGGAATTGGCTGTGGCACTAAGTGAAAAAACTGTATGGACAAAATCTATGGCTGGTACAATTCTGCAATTAATTTTTAACTGAATAATTGACTCTTATATTTTGCTGAAATCGGAGGTTGGTACCGCTTTGTATTTTTGGTGTTGTCTTGTTTTTTTTGTTTTTTGTTTTTTCTATATATATTTATCTCTTTCTTTTATATATATACTTTTTTTTTAATTCTGTTTCAATTATATTTTTTCTTTTTTTATATACTTATTCACATGAAATTTTCAATGTTTTTTTTTTTTTTTAATAGAATTTCTGATATATATTGTTTTTGATTTATTGTCAGTGAAATGTTCTTCAATAGAATAGTGAGTTTTATATGGTCAAAGACCGAAGTTTCTAAGAACTTTGAAAATATGAATGGCCAAAGGCTTGGTTGGTGGTCAAAGACCAAATTTTTCAGAGAAACTATGAAACGATGGGGTTGGCTAAAAGTTGGTTCAGACAAGGTCTGATAAAGAGACAGACCAAGGGTTGGGATCATAAAAACAAATCTCTAATACCAAATGAAATGAACAAATTTCGCTCACACAAGAATTATCCAAAATACTTGGAATATAACATAATAATCCACGTAAAAATAATGTATAAAATATCAATAGATGAGATGAGATACAATTGAGAATGAGGGATCTTTTATATACCCACGCAGGGGTTCCCTTAACCAATAGTCAGGTCTTTTGAGACATGTCATTTCATCATTAATAGTTATTATTATTAACTAATTAATTATTATGTTATGAATATCTATTTTATATGTATATTTATGTTCATAACTTTCAATATGCAGTCACTCACCTGTCTCCCTTCCCATAAACTGACACAGTTTAGATCCTTAAGAATTAAGTTCCAGATTTCTTTAGTAAAATTACACTCCACAAAAAGGTGATTTACAGTCTCCTCACAAATCCCACATAGAATACATCTACTAGGACCCTGAAAAACCTCGTTTAACTATGTTTTCCCAAGTTAGTATTCTTAGTTCTAATAGTAGCCACATAAAAAGATTAATTTTTAATGGGATCTGCCAATGCCAAATATCACTATACCAGAACACAGGTTCATTCACTTTTCCCTCCAACATTTGTACTTCATAGGCTTTATTTGCACTTACTTGTCCACTTTTGGTATCTTAGGACCACAATAGTATATATTTTTCATTATTCAGTTCAATTCCCAAACTTGCTAAACCTTTTATATAATTATTCCATTCAACTATTGTGTCTCCTTCCAATCCTAAAACCTTTGCCTCCTTCTTATAATAGTTTGGTTTAAGAAAATAGCCAATATACTTGAAAGTTTTATCTACTGAATTTAGATCATACGGCAGAATCTCCTTCAGTAACACTAATTCCTCTGTTGTCCATCCTGCTTCAAGAAACATTGATTTCTATGCACTAAAACCCATACCAGTTGCTTTGTTGAACAATTCTAAAAGGTCCTTATATAAAATCCACTCTCCAAAACTGTCATTCAAAAACAGAATTAAGTTATCTACAAAGATCAAATGAGTTATGTAAATTCCTCTAGAACAAATGCCTTCTAAGTTCTTTCCTCTTACATCTTCCTTTATAGCTCTGCTTAAGCCTTCCACAACAAGGAGAAAGAGTAAA
Source organism: Picea mariana (assembly GCA_032191745.1). Lineage (NCBI taxonomy): Eukaryota > Viridiplantae > Streptophyta > Pinopsida > Pinales > Pinaceae > Picea > Picea mariana. The sequence continues at coordinate 74,800 of JASDQU010585499.1, forward strand.
GGGGATAATGGGCACCCTTGTCTTAATCCCCTTGTGCTTTTGAAAAAATCTGTGGGCTTGCCATTAATCAAAACAACAAAGTTTTCAAAGGTTACACATCCCATAATTTAATCTATGTCTTCTAAACTCAAACCCACCTATAACAAGACCAGTTTTAAAAAGCCCCAATCAACTATGTCATAATCTTTTATCATGTCTAGTTTAATAACCAAGGCTTTGATATTTTTTACTTTTATACACTGCAAAGCTTCCTAAATTATGCCAATAACATCGGTGATTTGTCTGCCCTCCAGAAAGCCAAACTGTTCTTTAGAAATACCAAAGGACAGGGTTGTTTTAACTCTATTAGCAATAATTTATGTGATAATTTTATACAACAGGTTTCATAGAGCTATGAGTCTATAATCCCCAAAATTACCTGAATTTTCACTCTTTAGAATCAGAAAAAGAAAAATTGCATTCAAAGCTCCAGAAACCCTCCCTTTCTTCATATCCTCATCTCCACTAATTCATCACCCATCAAGTCAAAAAAAGCAAATGATTGTATAAAAAAGGGGAAGTTTAAGTTAGACTTGTACATATTTTAATCCACATAAGGCATATTGATAAGGTTATTTATATTATCATATTTATGTATGGAATATAGATTGTATTATTTTCTTGTTAATTTTTATATTTAATTAAATTAATTATTTAATAAAATTGTTTTTTTTATCATTATTAAAATTATTAATGGTTTGTTTTATATAATGTTATATTATTTTTTAATAATTTAAAAATGAAATAATAAATTATTTTAACATAAATTAAAGAATTCATAATTAAGTATTAAAAAACAATTATTATTATTAATATATATATATATATATATAAATATAATTATTATCCACTAAGATCAAATTGGTGTATTGAATTTTAAAAAGGTAAGTGATTACTTATAATTCTTTAGAATTTTGTTTATATATAGAGAGAGAAAAAATAATTATTTTTAATTTTATGAAATAAAAATAATTATAAATTAAATTAGATTATTCTTTAAAAAAGTAATATATATATATGATGATGATAACTTGTCATTCATTAAAATTTTGTTTCTTTTATAAAAAATATTATCAAAAGCTTTTAGGATCACTATAATTTTGTTGAAATTTATTTAAAAATAAATATTTTCCTTTCATTAAATTTGTTTTGTAAAGTCTTTTGATTTATTCTATTATATAAGACTATGTGATAGTTTAACATTTTAAAAAATTTAAAGTTAAAAATTTAAAACTAATTCATTCAAAATTAAGAAAATCTTTAAAATTTATAATATAAACATAATTGAAAATGAAAAATCATTTCATTTTATTTTAAATTATTTTAATTAATAAAAAATACATATTTAATTAATTTCATTACCATTTCTATTATATTTAAATATTAAATAATTTTTTTAATACAAATTATTATAAATCATAATTATTACAAAGTTCAACATCTAAAAATAAAATATGTAAATTCTAAAACTTCATAGCATTATTTTTCAACAATATGCAACATATAAACATAACAATGTTAATGTTTAATTCTTTTGTAATGCTATAAAGTAAAACACCAAATCGTACTTTATGTCTTTCTAATATTGCGCACTAATGACTTACAATTTAAAGATAGATTAAAATTGAAAAATTACATTATTAAAAGTAAAGTCATAAAATTATATGAAGATTTTAAAAATATTATTATTATTATTTATATTATAATATTTAAAGTCTTCGAGGTGTAAGGTGTAGGATAGTTGGTGACAATAAATTAATTAGTAAAACAAACAAATTAGTAAGAAAAAATATTATAATATCTAAAACATATATAAAAATTTAGAAGATAGAAATATTTTATTTATTTATTAATGTTATTCATTTAACTATTGTGCCTCCTTCCAATCCTAAAACCTCTCCCTTCTTCTTATAACAGTTGGGTTTAAGAATATTATAATATCTAAAACATATATAAAAATTTAGAAGATAGAAATATTTTATTTATTTATTAATGTTATTCATTTAACTATTGTGCCTCCTTCCAATCCTAAAACCTCTCCCTTCTTCTTATAACAGTTGGGTTTAAGAAAATAGCTAAAATACTTCAAAGTGGTATCTATTGAATTTACATCATACAACATAATCTCCTTCAGTAACGCTAATTACTCTATTGTCCATCTTGCTTCAAGAAACATTGATTTCTATGCATTAAAATCCATACCTGTTTCTTTGTTTAACAATTCGAAAAGCTCCTTATATAAAATCCACTCTCCGAAACTGCCATTCCCAAATAGAATTAAGTCATCTACAAAGATCAAATGAGTTATGTAAAGTCCTATAGCCACATGAATGCCTTATAAGTTCTTTCCTCTTACTTGTTCCTTTATAGCTCTGCTTAAGCCTTCCACAACAAGGAGAAAGAGTAAAAGGGATAATGGGCACCCTTGTCTTAATCCCCTTGTGCTTTTGAAAAAATCTGTGGGCTGGCCATTAATTGAAACAACAAAGTTTGCAAAGGTTACACATCCCATAATCCAATCTGTGACTTCTAAACTCAAACCCACCTATAACAGCACTAGTCTTAAGAACCCCCAATCAACTATGTCATAATCCTTTATCATGTCTAGTTTAAGAACCAAGGCTTTGATATTTTTTACTTTTATACAATGCAAAGCTTCCAGAACTATGACAATAACGTCGGTGATTTGTCTGCCCTCCAGAAAGTCAAATTGTTCTTTATAAATATCAAAGGACAAGGTTGTTTTAATTCTATTAGACAATAATTTTTGTGATGATTTTATACAACAGGTTGCATAGAGCTATGGGCCTATAATCCCCAAAATTACCTAGATTTTCACTCTTTGGAATCAAAGCAATAAAAGTTGCATTCAAAGCTCCAAAAACCCTCCCTTTCTTCATAGCCTCTTCAATCATCTCCACTCATTCATCAACCATCAAGTCAAAAAAAAAAAACAATTAATTGTATAAAAGAGGGGAAGTTTAAGTTAGACTTGTACATATTTTAAACCATATAACGCGTATTGATAAGGTTATTTATATTATCATCATTATGTACAAAATATAGATTGTATTATTTTTTTGTTAATTTTTATATTTAATTAAATTTATTATTTAATAAAATTTAATATAAATTGTATTATTTTATTTTATTTTTTAATTAAATTAATTATTTAATAAAATTATTATTATTTTTTATCGTTATTAAAATTATTAATGATTTGTTTTATATATTGTTATATTATTTTTTAATAATTTAAAAATGAAATAATAAATTATTTTAATGTAAATTAAATAATTCATAATTAAGTATAAAAAAATTATATATATATTATGATGATTAACATCCACTAATTGGTGTATCGGATCTTAAGAAGGTAAGTGATTACTTGTGATCCTTTAAAATTTTGTTTATATATATAATAAAATATGGAAAAAATAATAATTTTTAATTTTATGAAATGGAAATAATTATAAATTAAGTTAGATTATTCTTTAAAAAAGTAAAATAATAATAATAATAATAATAATCCATTTTTTAAGGTCACGACCAAGCCAACACACCAAATTGGTGTATGAGACCCCCTTGTTTGTGGGACAAGGGACCCCCCTCTGTCCAGCGATTTGACTAGTAAAGTCTACAAAGGTATACATTACCCTACCCCCTTTGGATTTGAATATATGATGATGATAACTTGTCATTCATTATAATTTTGTTTTTTTTATAAAAAATATTAAGAGAAGGTTTTCAAGATCACTATAATTTTGTTGAAAGTTATTTTAAAATAAATATTTTCCTTTCATAAAATTTGTTTTGTAAATTTTTTTATTTATTTTATTATATAATTTGACTATATGATAGTTTAACATTTAAAAAAAATTAAAGTTAAAAATTTAAAACTAATTAATTCAAAATTAAGAAAATCTTTAAAATTTATAATATTAACATAATTGAAAATGAAAAATCATTTCATTTTATTTTAAATTATTTTAATTAATAGTATATATATAATTAATTTCATACCATTTTTATTATATTTAAATATTAAATATTTTTTTTCATACAAATTATTACAAAAGTTCAATATCTAAACATAAAAATAAAATATGTAAATTCTAAAACTTCTTAGGATTATTTTTCAACAATATGAACATATAAACATAACAATGTTAATGTTTAATTCTTTTGTAATGTTATAAAGTAAAACACCAAATCGTACTTTATGTCTTTCTAATATTGTGCACTGATCACTTACAATTTAAAGATAGATTAAAATTGAAAAATTACATTATTTAAAGATCGATTAAAATTGAAAAATTACATTATTAAAAGTGAAATCATAAAATTATATGAAGATTTTAAAAATATTATTATTATTTTTGATATTATAATTTGTGACAATAAATTTGTAAAACAAACAAATTAGTAAGAAAAAATATTATAATAACTAAAACATATATAAAATTTTAAAAGATAGAAATAATTTATTTATTTATTCATGTTATATGGAGGAATGAATAATTTTCAAATAATTTTTCTCTATAATGTGATTTAGAGGATGATTTAGAGGATTATTACAAAGATCTTGGTTAATAAAATTATCAACATCATAACAAAGTTAGTTACTAGGAACCAATGAGATTTATCTCAAGGTAAACACTTATAGTATTATATAAGATTGGGGAAGTTTTCCATATGCTAAAGCTAAAAAACAACTATATTTGTACAATTGGATAGAGAGAAAATGAAAATGTACGAGGCTTAATATGCAAAGTGGGTAACAGAGTGTTATTAAGGTTACACCTTTCTCATGGTGCACAACCAGTTTTTATTATGAAAGAGAAAGGAAAACATCCAAAATTTTACAATGAAAATGTATGAAGCTTAGGATGCAAAGTGGGTAAGAGAGTGTTGTTTAGGTTACACCTTGTTCATGGTGCACAACCAATTTTTATTATGAAAGATAAAGGAAAAGATCCAAAATTTTACAAGTGAAAGCATTCAACTAAAACATCCATGCACCCCATGAAAAATTGTAAGTGGAAGATTACATGCATTTTTGGAAAAAGAAAAGAAGTAAAAGGTGATACTTTATGTCTTTGTAATCTTTTGCACTAATCACTTACAATATTAAAATATTAAAAGTGAAAATTTGCAATTTTTCACTAATCACTTACAATATTACAATATTAAAAGTGAAAATTTACAATTTAAAGCATAATTAAAAGTGAAATCATAAAATGATATGAAGATTTTAAAAATATTATTATTACTTTTTATATTATGATAATGATGGTGATGATAATCAACAAAAGATTTCCAAGATTACCATAGTTTTGTCGAGTTAAGAGGTTAGGAAGGTTGGTAGAGTGACAAATATTTTGAAAATGAGATCTAATCTAGGTATAGGCTAGACAATCTAAGAGAAAGTTCTTTTCAACTTCAACTGTCTTAGTGTCACAAAGGTGACACACTCTTTCATCCCATGGCATTTTAGGAATTGACCAATGACCAGTTTCACTATGGAGCTCGTGAGAATTTGTTCTTATCTTAGCAATGCTTATTTTTTTCTTTACACTTGTCAAAACAAATAGATAATTTTGATCTTCTAGATTCGGGTTGATTACATCCTTATAATAGCTTAATTTTAGTTTTTCCTCTAACTCTTTATCACATCACATTTTCTCCTTAAATTTTTATTTGACGATATTTTTAATAGTATCTTTATTCTGCAAAATGGTGTCTTTCATGATTCCCCAATAGTTTAGACAAGACTAGGAATCTTCATGCCATCCTCGCTTGAGTGATGGTGGTTACGACTCGATTTCAAAGCAATTTTAGGAAGCCTCTTTTATTTCATGTTTTTTAACTTGTTATTATACATTAGGTATCTAGTCATATCCATGCTCTCAATGGGGGAGAGGATTTTTTCTAATAGGAGTATGGGATAGCACGTGTTTCCTTTAATTTTGAGATTATAGGTTATACAATTCTTTTGTATTTTCTCTATCTTTCTCGAGGGTTCATGAGAGATAATACAACCCTGAACTTCACATCCATAAAGAATAACAGGTTTAAAAAGATTCTCCAAGAGGAGCTTTTTCTTATCCCAAATAGAAAGATCGACTAATTTACAATTGTTTTCAAGCCCATATAATAAGATTTCCATCCCCCAATAATCACTTTCTCAATTCTATAATTCAATTTGAGTTTGTGGTGAATTTCAATTGCAAGATATTTGCATGAAGTCACTTCCTCCAAKTTTTTTTTCATGCACGAAGGTAATATAAGTGATCTTATTGGATTTAATAATCATGACCTTAGTCTTATCAATATTAACAATAATATCCATATTGGAGAAAAAATACTTGAGGATTCTTAGTTGGTTTTCAAGATCATGGGGAATCTTTGCCATAAGAATGATATCATCRGCATAAAGAAGAAGATTGATGACTTTACCAGTGAGAATAGGGCCGACACAACCTGCATTTTCCAAGAAATCTTCAAACTTTTCAATGTATATGCCAGAAAGGGTAGGGGACAAGGGACAACCTTGTTTGRCTCCAATATTGTAGTTAATCTCTTTTGACTAGCCCTAGATGTTTTTAAACTTAGAAATAACGTTCTCATACATCCTTATTGCATCATCCCTCAACTCGAGAGGAACTTTTATATTTTCCAAACTATTCCAAAGTTTTTTTCTAGGAACCATGTCAAAATCTTTTCTAAAGTAAAAAAAACAACAAGAAAAGATTGGTTTTAGAATTGTCGAACTCCTCTGCAATGATCCTAAAGGTAACAATATTTTCCATAGTTGAATGATATCTCCTAAATTCAGCCTATCCTTTATCTCTTTTGTCATGACTTTGTAGCCAAAGCCTAATCTTCTTTTCAAAATTCCAAAATAATTCCATAAATCTTGGTTAAAATTGGGCTAATCATAATGTTCCTATAATTAGAGGGAATTTTTCTATCCCCGTTTTTAAAAGTAGGAACAATGAGGCTTTGTTTCCAGGGTTTAGGGAAGCCCTGTTTGACTGCTAAATTAAAGATATTTTGTATGTGAGGGATAAAGATAGGCCCTCTGATTTTAAAAATTTCAGCTTGGTATCCTTCAATATCCTTAGGTTTCCCATTTTCAAGTCGCTTAACCTCAAACTCTATGTCATCTAAAGAAAAAACTTCATCCTCTGTAGGGACAATAGGAAAGGTGTCCATGGAATTAGGGAACTCGTAAAGACTTTTAAGGTAGGAAGTTCAGTCCCTTAAGGGGCTCATATTATTTTCTTTAGTATTTTGGCTTAGAATTTGGCTCCAGAACTTCTTAGGATCCGACTTAGATATTTTTGAAAGATCCTCTTGCCTTTTATTCATATAGTATGATGCATACCCCCCTTCTCTCCTTAGGGCTGCTTGACCTCCTGGTCAATGATATTCGATTCTCGAAGATGAATCGGCTCTCTGAAACCTTTATGGTATCACTTGTATTTAAACACATGCCCTTTCAGTCTTTTGGTGCAGGTTCTGTGGCACCTGCAACCTCTCCCTTCGCATTGTTGAACTATTAGGGTTCTGGTGCTAGCTCCTCCTCTATTATCCCTTTCCCATATGTGACCTCGGATTATGTCCACACACGATTGCAGGCATGGTCGAGAGTGGTTTGTGATCAATCCACTTTTCTCCCTGCAATTATTTAGCAATCGCCATGCATCCCTTTTGCAATATCATGGTTTCGATTGCATCCCACTGTCAAAATTTTAAATTCAAAGCAATTTTTTTCCCCGCAATCCTACATGACCGTCGATCTTGCGATCTTCAGTGGAGCCTCTCGATCGATGGTTCAGATCTGCCTCCTTTCCTTCCTTCTCCTCGAATCACGTCCTCTTAGATCTCTGTGATCTGTTGACGTGTGACCCTTTCAAATCAACGGTCATGATTGATTTCTCCTTTCAGGCTTTGGGAGTTTCAACTCTCTACTCCTTCTTTCTCTGCAGTGGCTATATTCCGAAATGGAATATATGTTAACACATGTCCTCCTCAAATTGATAGCCCTAGCCGCTTCAGGAATTCTGACTTCGGAAATCTCAACTCTCAACTTTTCTGAAAATATTTTATCCGGAGCTCGCGATCTATTGACACATGTCTCCCGCAAATTGACGGTTGTGATTGTTTCGAGTCTTCAAACTTTGGAAAAATAAACCTTCAACTTTCACTTTCCCTCGAAGTGCGCATATTTATTTTGCGTGTCCTCCTGAATCAGACGACTATAATTTACTTCAGGTCTTTACCCAAAGTCCATGGATTCATGCCGCGTGTTCTCCTGAATCAGACGACTATGATTCTCTTCAAAAATTTGGGTGTCGGAGATCTCAACTCTCAAATTTTCCAAAGTTCTTTTATCTGAAATTTGTGATCAGTCACCACGCATCCCTCTGGGTCTGATGGTCCATATTCACTTTGGGTTTCAGGTTTCAGTATTTTCAACTCTCAACTAAAATATTCAAAGTGAATTTTCCCAAAGCTTTAGATTTGTTGACACGTAACCCCCTAGTGACCAACAACCATTATCTATTTCGTCTCCTCGACGATTTCTCCACCGATGTGCATGCAGGGGATAAATATCGTGCACCTTGCTCAGATCTGATGACCCAGAATGATCTCTCTCCCTCTTGAATGGATCTTAGTCGAGGACTCATGCAATCTTCAGAACTTTGTTTCCCGTGAATATTTCTCTAGCTATCTCTCTTGAAATTTCTCTCCTTCTTCTCTTTTGACTCCTTAGAGAGTTACTTCAACACTTAGTCTAAATTCAGAGTTGTGCACTCCTTGCAACAGATTTTACACAAGACTTAGGTTCTTACGGTCGACTATGCACACCTTGCAGCAGTCACTTTGCACTCCTTGCAAAGGAATTTTTATGCTATCTCTTCTAAGCTTATGAGTCGAAATAGAATCTGTCACTCCTTGTAGTATATTCTCATGCAAGACTTAAGTTCTTGTGGATGACTGTGCAAACCTTGCAGCAATCACTTTTCACTCCTTGCAAAGGGACGTTTCACACTATCTCTTTTGAGCTTCTGAGTCAAGACAGACTCTATCAATGCACTCCTTGCGAACTGTATGCACACCTTGCATGAAATCACAAAGAGAAAAATTGAAACTTATCTAAACACTTCATAGTGTGATATACTCAATAATATAACTCATCCATTCATGAAAACAACAATAACAGGGAATTGTAAACAGTAGCAACACCATGATATGGATCAATTTTCCTTCCTTATATTCTTTCAAAAGTAAATGGGTACAACTATGAGAACAACAACAAAACTCAACAACAACTAAATCACAACAAACTCCTACTAACTTGCAGTTGGTTGATTCGGGTGTACAAAACATCTATTTATTTCAGAGGGTCATTAGGGTTCCCCCTGACTATTCCTCTACTCTAGAAAACCAATTGGTTCTTAATTTTTGTTACATTCAAGACTAGGAGTGAAACTCCCAGATCATTCATGATCACTCGGCTCCCAAGCATTTGATCTTCTTCAGTTTTCGATCATTTCAAAAATATTTGCAGGAAATGCGAGTGGTTAAGATTATGGGAAGACGTTGAGTTATCTCTCCACATGTGCTTCCTAACGATGCTCCTACATCATACTCCCCTGGAAAAAAATTCATGGACTCCTATCCATGAGCTCCTGCACTGATTTTCCAAACTTCTGGATAACAACTCCATTTTCCCAACTAGCATATTCTATTGGGTGTCCCTTCCACTTGACTAAATATTCAAAATAGGTCTTCCTCCTGGTCTTCTTGCCAATCCTCTGATCAACGATATTCTTCATCTGGGGTTTTTCTGCTATAGGCATTTGCTTCTCCCACTGGATATTCTGTTGATCTTATGATATTTATGTGTCATTTTCCCTGTAAGGATACATGTGTAATATGTTGAATATGGGTGATATGCCCACACCATATGGTATCTCAATCTCATAGGCATTTGCATCAAACTTCCTTAAGATTTTACATGGTCCCATCTTCTTAATCTTCAACTTGTTATATGTTCCCCTTGGGAACCTTTTTTTCTTGAGATGTGCTAGAACCTTATCTCCTACTTCAAATTGAGGATCTTTGTGATGTTGATAAAATATCTTCTTGTACTCTTGGCTAGAGTTCTACAACTTCTCTCTCATATGGCTATGAAGCTTCTGCATTTCTGCAGCAAAATCTTCTTCTCCAGTGCTTTTGATCTCACTCTGTTCCAAGTATCTCAACTCAGCTACTCCTCTTGGCTGCATTCCATAAGTATTTGGAATGGTCTATTTCCAGTGCTCATGTTTCGCGAGTCATTGTATGCAAATTCGACTTGTGGCATAATTTGATCCCACTGATTATGATGTCCAGTGACCAAACTCCTCAAGAAGTTTCCCAATCTTCTGTTCACCACCTCATTTTGTCTATCTTTCTAAGGGTGATAAGATGAACTGAAGGACAATTTTTTCCCCAACTTTTTCTACAGTGTTCTCCAAAAATGACCAACAAATTTAGTGTCTCTATCTGAGACGATGCTACTGGGAAATCCATGTAGTCGAACAACTTCCTTGAAAAATAAATTTGCAACATGTGTTGCATCACTAGTCTTCTAGCATGGGATAAAGTGCACCATCTTTGAAAATCTATCCACCACCACAAATATGGAATCATATCCTCTTTGTGTTCTTGGCAGCCCCTTCACAAAATCCATGTTTATTGCATCCCAAGGCCTCTCTAGTATTGGAAATGGTTGATACAATCCAATTTTTTGTCCTTTTCCCTTTGCATGTTGGCAGATTCTACATATGTTCACAAATATTATCACTTTTGTTCTCATACCTGGCCAATAGTATGAACTGCTCAATTGTGAAAATGTTTTATCATGGCCGAAATGTCCAGCCAATCCTCCGCTATGCTTTTCCTTCAAAATGTTATCCCTCATTGAGCATTTTGGTATGCACAACTGATTTCCCTTGAACAACAATCCCTCTTGAATCATATACTCTGTCCACTTGAATCATATACTTGTTCAGATTTATCAACAACTTCTCGTGATGTAGTCTCCTCATCACTAAGGTCATATGTCTGAAATGCTCCTCTTTAGTATTTCTAAATACCAGTATATGATCCAGATATACACCCACAAACTTTCCAATTAAATCTTTCAATATTTCACTCATCAACCTCATAAAAGTACTTGGGGCATTTTTTAATCCAAATGGAATAACAAGCCACTCATACAAACCTTCATTTGTCTTAAAGGTTGTTTTCCACTCATCGCCTTCTCTCATCCTTATCTGGTGATATCCACTTTTCAAATCTATCTTAGAAAATAAATTTTCTCCACTTAAACAATCCATTAAATCATCCATTCTTGGCAAAGGAAATCTATACCTGATGGTGATGTTGTTTATGTCTCTCGATTCTATACACATTCTCCACCCTCCATCCTTATTTGGACTCAACACAATTGTTACTGCACATGGACTCAAGATTTCTCTGACCAAACCCTTGTCTAACAAATCCTAGACTTGGTTCTTTACCTCTTCATTATCTTGAGGTGTCAATATGTATGTTTCTTTGTTTGGAAGGCTTGCTCCCGGTATCAAATCAATCTGATGGTTGATACTTCTGATGGGTGGCAATGAGTTAGGAAACTCATCCACTACTATGTCAGCTAAATTATCCAGCAACTCTTGAACTTATTTAGAAAAATCATCCATCGAAGTACTTGTAAGGACAACTCTAGGTTTCCTCACCACAACAATTTGCATATCTTGTCCCTTATTGACTTCACTCAGGAGTTCCTTCCCATTCATGAGAAGTATTCTTGTTCTAGTTTCCTCTTTTACTTTATTCTCCTACATTGGCAACAATATGTGTGTCCTACCATTCTTCTCCAAGGTGTATGTATTTTGTCTCCCATCATGAATGGAATTTTTGTCAAACTGCCATGGTATTCCCAAAAAAAATTGACATACATCCATGGTAATTACATCACACATAATTTCATCTCTATATCCTCTTATCTTAAATTCAATGAGGCATTTTTTAGTGACCATTACTTGGTGTCCTTTCTACAACCATGAGACTTTATATGGCTTTGTTTGTGCAGTTGTCTCCAACTCCAATTTCTCCACCATTTCTGTGGATACTAAGTTGTCAGTCCTCCCACTGTCAATTATCACCTTGTGTACTTTGTCTTTAGTCTTGCAAGTTGTCTTTAATAGACTGTTCCTCTGCACTAGATTTTCAATTTCTGACTTTGGTTTTAAGAGAACCTTCCTCAACATCATGGATGTTCCATCCTCTGCACCTTCTGCTTCAACATTCCTTTTCTCTGCTTCATAAATGTGAGCTTCACCTCCTCCTTCTTTATTTATCTCGAGGCATTCCCAAGACATGAGTCATGTCTTTCCACATGCATAACATCTTACTTCTCCTCCTCTGCTTCTTCCTCTTCCTCTAGAAGAACTTCTTCCACCACCTTGTATTCCTCAGGAGCTTCCTCCTCTTTCTGAGTGACTATGTGGTTTCTCAGCCCCATATTTTGATTTATGTGCCTTATCATTGGCAACTCCCTTGCCTTTTCTTGGTCGTCTTCCTCTGTTTTGTTGACTCTTTTTCCTAGCTAAATTCTCTTCTGCCTTCATAGAAATCTGATAAGCATCCTCTACTATCCTCAATGACATCATGCTGATCTCATCTTGGATTTCATACCTCAGGGCATTTCTATACCTGCAAACCTTTTTTTCATCCTTCTCTCACTGTCTAGTTTTGATATTCATCTTGTAGAACTCCCGTGTGTATTCTTTTACTGTCATACCCTTTTGTTTCAGGTTCTGCAACTTCCTGAAATTTTTTATCTAATAATCTTTGGGCATGAATTTAACTTTCATCTTGGCTACCATTCTGTCCCAATTATTTATCTTATGTTTTCCTTTGCTTCTCCTCTCAGCCTTTAATTCATCCCACCACAATGTTGCATGTCCTTTTAACCTAGTGACAACATGCCTCACCTTTTTTATCCTCATCGACATCTTCATAGTCGAAAGATTTGTCCATGGATCTTATCCAATCGAGCATCTCTTCAGCATCCAAATTGCCTTCATACATTGGGATGTCTACTTTGGTTCTAGCTTCTAATTTAACAACTGCTCCCAGCAAGCGTTCCTTGGAAACATTTTCCCCTGCAGCTTCTTCGACTTCTACGTCTTCATTCTCTGCATCACTGATGTCCCCAACATCAGGTGCTCTCCTCTGTGCTTCCTCCATCACCTCTAATCTTGCATGAAGCTCTTGCATTTGGCTTTATACAACATGATTGGATAAAGGTGGCTCCATAACTCTCCTTGGTGGGATTGTGTTGATTTTCTCTCACACACAGAGTACACCTTCGAGCTCTTCTTCGTCTCTTGAAAACAATTTCAATCTCTGATACCACTTGATGGTATCAAACTATCTCCTTTGTCTCCTTCGCCTGAAATCTATAGATGAAATCAGGCTCTGATATCACTTGATGTAGACCCCACTTCTCTCCTCGGGGCTGCTTGACCTCTCGGTCAAGGATCTTCGATTCTTGGAGCCGAATCAGCTCTCTGAAACCTTTATCGTCTCACTTGTATTTAAACACATGCCCTTTCAGTCTTTTGGTGCAGGTTCTATGGCACCCACAACGTCTCCCTTCGCGTTGTTGAACTATCAGGGTTCAGGCGCTAGCTCCCCCTCCATTATCCCTTTCCTGTATGTGACCCCAGAATATGTCCACACATGATTGTGGGTGCAGTCGAGAGTGGTTTGGGATCAACCCACTTTTCTCCCTGTAATTTATTACCAATCGCCACACATCCCTTTTGCAATACCACCATTTCGATTACGGCCTTCTCTCAAATTTTTAAAGTCCAATCACTTTCTGTCCCCGCAATCCTCCATGACTGTCAATATCGCAATCTTGAGTGGATCCTCTCGATTGTCGGTTCATATCTTCCTCCTTTCCTTCCTTCTCTTCGGATCACGACCTCCTAGATCTCTGCGATCTATTGATGCGGGCCCCTTTCAAATCAACAATCGTGACTGATTTGTCCTTTCGGGATGCAGGAGTTTCAACTCTCAACTCCTGCTTTCTTCGTAGTGGATATATTCTGAAATGGAATATTTGTTGACAGCTATCCTCCTCAAATCGATGACCCTTGTCGCTTTGGGACTTCAAACTTTGGAAATCTCAACTCTCAACTTTTCCGAAATGATTTTATCCGGAGCTCATGATCTATCGACATGTGTCTCCGGCAGATCAAGGACTGTGATTTCTTTGGGTCTTTGGACTTCGGAAAACTCAACTTTCAACTTTTACTTTCCCTTGAAGTCCACGGATTTCTGCCATGTGTGCTCCTGAATTGGACGACTATAATTTACTTTGGATCTTTACTTGGAGTCCACATATTTATGTCATGTGTTCTCCTGAATTGGACGACTATGATTCGCTTCATACCTTTGGGCTTCAGAGATCTCAACTCTCAAATTCTCCAAATTTCTTTTATCCAAAATTCGCGATCTGTCACCACACGATCCTCTGGATCTGACGGTCCAGATTCACTTCAAGTTTCGGGTTTTGGGAGTTTCATCTCTCAATTGAAATCTTCAAAATAAATTTTCCTGAAGCTTCAGATCTGTTGACATGTAACCCCATGGTGACCCATGGCTAGGATCTATTTTGGATCTTCAGTGATTTCTCTTCCTACGTGCACGCAGAGGCTAAAGCTCATGCACCTTGCTCAAATCTGATGACCCATAATGATCCCACTCCCTCTTGAATGGATCTTAGCCAATGACTCATGCAATATTCAGAACTTTGTTTCCCTTGAAGATTTCTCCCACTATCTCTCTTGAACTTTCTCTCCTTCTTCTCTTTTGATTCCTTAAAGAGTTACTTTGACACTTATTAAAAATTTGGATCTATGCACTCCTTGCAACAGACTTTAYGCAAGACTTAKGTTCTTATAGTTGATTGTTCACACCTTGCAACAGTCACTTTGCACTCCTTGCAAAGGAAATTTTAYGCTATATTTTCTGAGCTTATGAGTCGAAATAAAATCGGTCACTCCTTGTAGTATATTCTTACGCAAGACTTAAGTTCTTGCGAACGACTATGCACACCTTGCAGCAGTCACTTTGCACTCCTTGCAAAGAGAAGTTTCACACTATCTCTTCTGAGCTTCTGAGCTGAGATAGACTCTACCAACGCACTCCTTGCAGACTGCATGCAAACCTTGCATGAACTCACAAAGAGAAAAATTGAAACTTATCTAAACACTTCACGGTTTCGTATGCTAAATAATATAACTCATTCATTCATGAAAACAACAATAACAAGGAATTGTAAACAGTAGCAACACCA
>JASDQU010585499.1:124800-148907 GCA_032191745.1 Picea mariana
TTATCATCTTCTCCCTAGTGCGGCTACGGCAGACAAGTTCCCCACAATAGGTGGTTGCACCAAAATCGTGGTGGCCTTTACCACCCAACCATACCAGCAAGCAAGAGAGAGAATAGCTAGAAGTCATGAGCCAGGAACCTATAAACAGTAACGATCATCCAAAATTCTTGAACCCTAAAAATCTAACCTGCCATCACCTTTTGCCACAGGCCTCTAAACAAGAGCCTTCGATTGAAAGAGGTGCATGAAGCAGGTTTGCATGTTGGTATCATGCTTTAGCACAGCTTGTCTCATGGCTTTGTACTTGAGTACGATGCCAGATCAAGACTATAGAGCCATCCATCTTTTGAGTGAGATAGAAGTTTTCGTTTCAAAGGAGAAGGAATGCCACGACTGGAACCGAAAAATGGTATGATCAGTCATGGTATCCAAAGAGGCCCCTTCGGCAGGATCAATAAGGTTCAAACTCCCATTCCATCTCAGTTGGGCCCCTTTCATGGCCATATTCGCAGAAGCCAGCCGTTACTTGACGACCGCAGCTGCAGAATGACCATTCATTTCTAGGGATGAGTCCTTGCATATATGCTGTAAAGAGAAAACAGTATAATTCCTTGATCGCAGAAGTGAAAAGTGGAAGCGGATAAGCAGTATCTAATCGTCGTCGCATTAGATATGTTATAATGCCATTGCTATCATCAAGTTGAACGGTGTTCAATGTGTAGAGATCACTTATGCCCTGATTAGATTGCTCATAAATAGAGATGAAAATCCTTTTCTACTGTGACTGTGACTGTACTTTGTAATTTATCTATGCCCTGGTGATTTTCTAGGATTAATTGTAAATATTGTTTGGTTAATTGGTAGGGTATAAGTCAAGTTTGTTACATTGGGTATTGAGCTATGTAAGAAGAATTGTGTGTGAAACGATGGCCTTTTCTTGCCAACAAGAAAAGGACAACCCTCAAGATGAAACCAATCCACGGGCTAAGCATGACCCACTGCAAGCATCTATACGTCTTCACCCTCTTTACGTTAAGTGTGTTAAAACACTAATCATAAGTTAGTTGGTTAGTTAAGTTAACCTAACTGTTATATAATTACATGACAGTTATGGTCTTTTGTATTATATATGTACATCTATGTACATGATTATTTACAGAAGCATTGATGAATAAAGTATGCCTTTTCTGCCTTTGTTTAGTTATCTCCGTTCATCATGGTTTCTTGATTGCTTCTAYTATTTCCATTATATTTCTGTTGTTTTCTTCATTTTGAATCTAACAGTGGTATCAGAGCTTTATGATATCTATGAGCCTRTGGAAGAGTTCAAGGAGTTGAAAGAGTTCAGCCCATAAAAACATGTTGAAGAGAAGGCAAGTGTGGTTGAACGCGCCTGCATGAAGGAAAAGGATCCACGCGAGCAGTGTTGTTGAATGCGCTGCATAAAGGAAGAGGATCTGCGCAATTTACGCCTCATTTCATGTTGGTTTTATGTTTGTTGTGAGCTGTTGAAGGAGAATCCGCGTTGTTGAAGGAGAATCTGTGTCATTCTGATTTGAGGGAGCCTGAGGAGAGGGAGAAACCGATTCTTGGTCTGTTGTTGTGTAAAAGGCCGACCCCACTCCGTGCACCTASATACCGACAACCAAAAGATTTCATGTACAAGATTGTGGGAAGAAAATGATTTATGTTGAAGAGGGATGACCAATATTCYGTTCTTGTTGGAATTTTGTTGATATTTGAAGGTAAGAAATCAGTTGGGCATCATTTTGTTGAATAATAGAATATAGATATTTGAGGATTTTGTTCCATTGTCGCAGTTAACCTTATGTCTTGGACCTGTATACCTGTATGAATTCCCTTTCACGTGACTGTCAAAGTACATAGTTAGGTGTTTTCAATATTATTAAACCCCCGAACTTTGAATAATATGGACACTGAAAGTGAGTTCTCGTTGATGGAATAGGAAGTGTGGGAAAGAATTTTATTAAGCCGTTGTTGAAATGTCCAAGCATGGTAGGGATGATCGTTGAGACCAATAAAGATGCCTCTACTTATTAAAATCTATGATGAATATAAGTGACTTGTAAATGCATTGAAGCAAGGAAGAGGTTGCACGGTTCACTGTATCTTTCCGTAATCCAGTGGAGTCGAAATTTTTTAAAATCAGGGTATCGAACCCTGATAAGAGAACACTTTGTTTTTAAGTCACAAAATCATTTACAGTGAATGACCAGGGTTCAGTTTTTACCATAGAAATGTAATTCTTGTTACACCTATTTAATTCCTGTCAAGATGCATTGTTTCCAGCAAGGGTGGTATTTGTAGAATGGAAGTGCATTACTTTATTAGTTTATATTTAATTAAATGCTTTGATGAAGAGAATATTGGTAGAATAGTATTCACACCCTGCACATGTTCATGGAATAAGGAGATAAACTTATTTAAATACTGAGTGTAAAACAGACAGAAGGAGGTTTAGTGCGGGGCTTAGAAGAGATGCATTTTATTTCATGAAAAAATTATTTCAAGGGAAACTCAAGGAGTTATAAGGTTTTGTATGCAGGAGTTTTCTCCATTTTTTGTAATGAAGTTATAAGGTGGTTGTAAAGGTGTTATAAGGGGTCCACAAATTGTTTTTGCAAAATTGTATTTGGTGTTATTGTTTGTTGTAGACCTACCCGATATTGAATAAGGGGGTCTATCTTAGGATCTTTGTGTGCGTCATTGGTTATACTGTAGTTTTTGGCAGCATTCAACGAACGATTGCTCTTGGCATGCACAACAGGATACAGAATTGAACTTCGTGGAATCAACATACAAACAAATGGCAAGAATTGAAGAACTATTTACAATATTGCACACATTAATTAACTCAACTACAGAATCTACAATTGCAATAAACAAGTGCACTCTCAGCACAATGATTACTTGTTTACAAGCAACGAACAAGAAGATTGATATGTTCAAACATCAAAACAAGTTGTTGTCTGATGAGTTAAGTTTGCTTCGACATCAACAATGTGATTTTAATGATATCAAGGATGAGAATGAAGACGCTCAGTTGACTAGTTATGAAAAACATGAAGATTAGTTAGATGAAGTCCCTATGTCAGAAAAAGTTGCTGATAAATGTATTGTTCGACCATGGGAAGAATTACGATTTAAACGAAACCAATATGGACTAGGATATGAAAATGATGCTAACAACCTTTTTCATATTCCTAATTATAGTGAACCTATTTGCTTTGTGAGTGGAGGTTTTTTGAATGATGATAAAACGACAGAGCTTGTGGATATTGGTAAGGAACAGGTACAGGATATAGCTGATGATGATGTTGCTAATCGATCGGATAAAGAACCCATACAGTGCAAACATTGTCACTGGTTTGGCCATGATAAGTCAAACTGTTTTGATCTTCACCCATGCAAATTTTGTGGGAAGACAAATCATCCCTCAGTAAGGTGTCAAAAGCACAAGAGGAAACAACTTCATTTTGGATGGTTAGGGAATTGGCGTTGGCATTTGGAAGCCAATTTATTGGAGTAGTCTTATCGCCGAATTTATACACGAGTACAGTCGTACTTGATTGGAGATATTTCTACAGTTGATGGACATGAATGTTTTTCAAGATTTGATGATTTAGGGTATGATCAGGGCCCARTTGATGTAGTCTTCTGAGTTGAAGATCGAGTCTTCAGACTCGGCCAGAAGACAGTTTGATGTGTTGGATCTCTTCTTGGCCATACTTGCAAATGACGGTCAAGGGAATTGAAACCCCTTGTCCCTGACAGGGGGGAAATCGAATTGAGTCAGGTTCCAAGTTTGATTTTGAGTCAGGTTCCAATTTTGATTTAGATCCTGTGAATAGATGATCAAGTATGCAACCTAGTTCCTGGAATGCAATCTTGTTCCTGAACATATTATTCTTGATAGTTTGTGGTCAGCTTAAAACCACCAATTGAGCAGAAGACATTAAGTTCTGTTTGTTATTGTTGTTTATAGTTTGTGGTCATCTTAAAACTACCAATTGAGCAGAAGACATGAAGTTATGCTTGTTACATTTTCATATTTTTGAGCCTTAAGCTCTTGTTAGTTTATTGTCAACTTAAAACCATACCATTTAGTAGAAGACATAAGCTTCTGCTAGACATTCAGTTTGTGGTCATTCCAAAACCACCAAATGAGTTTGTGGTCATCCTTAAACCACCAATTTAGTAGAAGACATCAACTTCTGCTATTTTTTTCAGAGTTCAGAGAGCATCTTCAGCCAGCCCTCTGAATATTCGCTTGACACATGCGATTGTCAAGTAGTGGCAATTTTTCAGGCAAGAACGAACTTATGATTAAGGGCGGATGTTAAAACACTAATCATAAGTTAGTTGGTTAGTTAAGTTAAGCTAATTGTTATACAGTTACATGACAGTTATGGTCTTTTGTATTATATATGTACATCTATGTACATGATTATTTACAGAAGCATTGATGAATAGAGTATGCATTTTCTGCCTTTGTTTAGTTATCTCCATTCATCATGGTTTCTTGATTGCTTCTATTATTTCCATTATATTTCTGTTGTTTTCTTCATTTTGAATCTAACAAAGTGAGCTCTCCGTCCTTCCCTAAGAATTTGTAATCTATGTCGCCCTCCTTATGTCAGGCGAGCCCTCTGTCCTTTCCTAAGAATTTGTAATCTAGATGTCCCCATTCTCTTTTTCAAAAGAAACCATTCCCATCCTTCCTTTCTACCTGAAGATTCAGTGAAGAAGCCTTTCCCCATTCTTTGGAAAAAGAAAGAGGCCTTGTAGCACGATCAGATAAGTCGTATCGTGTTGGGGTGGGGAGAAATAATAGCCAACAATAAGAATTTATTCAGAAGAGTCCCTCCCCGTGGCATATGAAACTAAAGGCATGAAGTGGGGGTGAGTTGGGGGCTCACGAATCAAATCCTAAAAATGAGGAACGGACTCACCTCGGTAAGACAACGAATTGGGAATGGAATTTATGGTACATCTACCTTATACTGATCGTACATGAACCCTTATATTTGAAGTTTCCCTAGATAGCCTTTTTGTTTGATGGTTGCTTTTTAGATGCCTTAGTTTCCTATTGTATCCACAATAAAATACCCTCACATCATTCGAATGAGAACATCTTAGAAAGTATTTGCTTGGACAAGCCATTAAAAAGATTACTTCAGCATTAAGAAACACCAAGAAAACATACCCAGCACTAAGCAACACCAAGAAAACATACCGCCTGATTGGATCTCCTTATCTGGATTCATTGCATGGCATAGTTCCTTCATCTATTCAAAAACATCTCAGATTTTGCACCATTTGCATCTAGAATTAAGTCATTATGCCTATTTCAACAACTTTCATTGCACCTATTTCAATAACTATACATATTTCAACAACTGTCATTGTACCTATTTCAACAATTAAACATATGAATTAAATAGAGACCAACCACTTTGCATCTATTTCCCTTATAATATAAATAACAAATATTGTTGACAAATATTCAACTATTTTCCTTGTTTTATAAATAAAAAATATGATTGGCAAAGATTCATGAAAAACAAAAACATATTGGTATATTGTAATGCTATCAATAACAAACCTAACTTGCATATTATAAAAGTTAATAATAATATTTTTAAAATATTCATATTATTTTATGGTTTCACTTTCAATCATGCTTTAAATTGTAATCTTTCACTTTTTAACCAATCTTTAGATTGTAAGTGATTAGTGCACAAGATTACAAAGACATAAAGTAAGATTTGGTTTTTTACTTTATAACATTACAAAAGCATTAAACCTTATGTTTATATCCTTTGTTTTATAAATAACAAATATGGTTTGCAAAGATTCATAAGAAACAAAAACATATTGGTATATTGTAATGCTATCAGTGACAAACCTAACTTCTATAATATAAAAGTTAATAATAATATTTTTAAAATATTCATATTATTTTATGGTTTCACTTTTAATCATGCTTTAAATTGTAATCTTTCACTTTTTAACCAATCTTTAGATTGTAAGTGATTAGTGCACAAGATTACAAAGACATAAAGTAAGATTTAGTTTTTTACTTTATAACATTACAAAAGCATTAAACCTTATGTTTATATTTTTCATATTGCTGAAAAATATTCATAAAAGGTTTTACCATTTATATATTTTATTTTTAAATGTAAAATTTTCTAATAATTATGATTTATAATAATTTGTATTAAATATAATAAAAATAGTAATGAAATTAATTAAATATATATTTTTTTATTAATTAAAATAATTTAAAATAGAATGACTTTCATTTTTAAATATATATTTTTAAATAAAATAATTTCAGTTAAAATTTAAAATTTTAAAATTTTTAATAATTAATAAAAACTATAAAATAATCAAATTATATAATAAAATAAATAAATAAAAATTATAAAACAAATTTCATAAAAAGTAAATGGATTAAGTGGACATATCTATTTTTCAAATAATTATAACAATTATCAATATATATTTGATTTTTTAATATATAATATAATTTAATTATCAATATATATTTGATTTTTTTAATATATAATCTAACTTAATTATTAATATATATTTGATTTTTTTAATATATAATCTAACTTAATTATTAATATATATTTGATTTTTTTAATATATAATTTAATTTAATTGTTCCTATTTTTTAAAAGAGATTAACTGCAATATTGGAGTCAAACAAGGTTGTCTCTTGTCTCCTATTCTTTTTGGCATATACATTGGCAAGTTAGAAGATTGCTTGGAAAAAGCAGGTTGTGTCGGCCCTACTCTAAGTGGTATAGTTATCAATCTTCTTCTTTATGCCGATGATATCGTTATTATGAAAAGGAGTCCCAATGATCTTGAAAACCAACTAAGAATCCTCTAGGATTTTTGCTCCAATATTAGTATGACTCTTAATATTGATAAGACTAAGGTCATGATTATTAAATCCAATAAGATCACTAATGATACCTTCGTATATGAAAACATCTTGGAGGAAGCGACTTCATACAAATATCTTGGAATTGATATTCACCACAAGCTCAATTCGAATAGCATTGAGAAAATGATTATTGGGGGATGGAAAGCTTATTATGGGCTTGAAAAAAATTGTAAATCAACTGATCTTTAGATTTGGGATAAGAAGAAACTCCTTTTTGAGACTCCTGTTACACTTGTTATTCTTTATGGATGAAGTCTAGGGTTGTAGTATCTCTCATGAATCCTCGAGAAATATAAAGAAAATACAAAAGAATTTTATAACCTATAATCTCAAAATTAATGGAAATATGCCCTATCCCATCCTCCTCTTAGAAACAAGTCTCTCCCCCATTGAGAGCATGACTATGACTAGATACCTAATGTATAAGAACAAGTTAAACAACATGGAAGACAAGAGGGTTCCTAAAATTGCTTCAAAATCGAGTCGTAACCACCATCGACTCAAGCGAGGATGGCATAAAGATGCCCGATCTTCGCTAAACTATTGGGGAATTATGGAAGACACGATTTTGCAGAATAAAGAGACTATTAAAAAATTGTGAAATCAAAATTTAAGGAGAAAATATGGTGTGATAAAGAGTTAGAGGAAAAAAGAAAATTAAGGTATTATAAGGATGTAATCAACCATAATCTAGAAGATCAAAATTATCTATCCGTTTTGCCAAGTGTAAAGAAAAAAATACTCATTGCTAAGATAAGAACAAATTCTCACGAGCTCCATAGTGAAACTTAGTGTTGGTCAATTCCTAAAACGCCATGGGATTAAAGAGTGTGTCACCTTTGTGACACTAAGAAGGTTGAAGATGAAAAGCACTTTGTCTTAGATTGTCCAACCTATACCTATATTAGATCTCATTTTCAAAATATTTGTTACACTACCAACATTTCTAACCTCTTAACTCAACAAAAGTATGGTGATCTTGGAAAGTCTCTCTTATGTTTTTCTAGCACATAAACAAAATTCTAAAGAATTTCAAGTAATCACTTACTCTCTTAAGGCCAGATAGACCAATTCGATCTTAGTGGATTAATCATCATCATCAATATATATTGTAACTTAATTTATAATTATTTTCATATATATATATATATATATATATATATATATATATATTATTTTTTTTATTTTTTGTTCTTAGTGGAAGTTAATCATTTTCATATAATTTTATTATAGTTAATTATGAATTCTTTAATTTACTTTAAAATATTTTATTTTTATATTAAAAAATAATTTATTTTTTTTAATTAAAGTAAAAATAATAATTTTATTATTTCATTTTTAAATTATTAGAAAATAATATAAAATTATTGGGTTTAATAGTTGAAAACACTTGTTTCCTTCTAAAAGATGACAAGTTTAAATTCATTAGATAAGATAAAGGATCCCTTGTCCCACAAACTAAGAGATCTCATACACCAATTTGATATCTAACTTGATCGTGACCTTAAAATTAAATTTTTTATTATTATTATAAAACAAAACATTAATAATTTTAGTAGCCACATAAAAAAATTATACAATTTATATTCATAATATAAATAAATTTATCAAAACACCTTATCAAAATTAAAATATGTACAAGTCTAACTTCAACTTGGCCTATTTTATACAATCTGGTTGCTTTAAATTTATTTAAATAATAGTGAGGATCTGCTCGGCTAAATTGTGGATAAACCTCCTATATATTGTAGCATCACCTCTTAAGGTTGTTTCAATTATCCTGCGTTAAGTAGACAATGGCGTGGTTGACGGGACGGGAGCTTCGCCGAAGAAAAATTCAATTTTAATTGTTGTATGTCAGTCTGCGCAGGCTTTAATGTAGGTGGTATATACACCGTCGGATAGATTCCGGCGTATATACGAAGACAATCCCACTGTATATATACCAAAACAATTCCACTGTGTATATATGAACGATCACAGCATTAAAAACCTGGTTCTTTGTCATTGCATCGTGGACCCAACACCGATAAATAGGTCTCACGTCGATTTACAGCTTTCCCAATGAAATGTGGTAATAATATTTTTTTCAGCTAGCTGAGCTGTGCAACGAAATTTGCATGCGGGGAGACGGCCCATAGTATTTTGAGTTGATACAGTCCTGCAACGTCCCTCCGTTGGAGCCTCTCGGGAACATCCCTCCGTTGGAAAAGGAGTCAGGGACAACTTAAGTATGTGTACACACCTGCATGAATATTTTGAAAATAAACACATATCATCCTCGTGTACGCTTTATACGGGGCACATCTTCAATTGTTAATGAATAGAAATTGGGATGCTTGACAGTCACATGTGGGAGTTCTTATGTGAGAATCCCAACGACATTACTTCGTGTACTGCAAAAACTCAGCTTTCATAAATACTTTTACCAATTTCAAGAAGATCGCCCTGGCACGGCAGTAACACCTCGAATTTTAAGGAGACCGCCACCAATAACCCCACGATTTAAATGGCGAATCAAATATCCACTACCTCGCCTATTTCTTTTATCGGTGGATGGCAAATTTCATATTGTTGACGGACGTTTCATACTATAGGCACGTGTTCCATTTTTGTTGTTATGGTTATGTTCTGACTGTCACGTTTCTGTGCGTTGAGTTCCATGTTGTTATGCCCACCTTTTTTAAAACACCACAAAACTTGCAGCTACAACATTCATATTGTTGGGATTGCAGTCAGATTGGATGGATTGGAACGTAAGATGTTTCTCTATCTTTGTTAAAATATCCAGAATATTTTCCTATAATTCTTTTCCTCTTTTCCTTCGATTTTGATTTATTATTTTTTGTTTAACAATCAAGGAATTAGGTTTCGTTATAGTTTACTGTTTAGAGTTTACTTTTTCTTCAATTTGATTTACTATTTTTTTTTTGTATACAGGTTACATAATAATGAGAGATTTATTGGATCTCAGCTTTTTGAGATTTTTGATTTAGCGATTTAGGTTTAGCATTTGTTTTGGATCTCATCTATTTAGTTTTAGCATTTGTTTTGTTTCTCAATGATTTAGGTTTTAAGCGAAGGTTATGGGGATTTTGAATCTCAGCTATTTAGGTTTAACATTTGTTTTGGTTATCAGCCATTTAGGTTTTCCATCTTTTTTAACACGATCTTTTAGCCATTTCTTTGATTTAGATGTACCATTGGTTCTTACATTTACATCTTTAGGTCCTTCCTCATATGCATGCATGTGGGGGTTCCATTGAAGGAAGTGTGAAATTTCTAAAACCTAATTCACTTTTCAATTAAATAACTTATTTTTCTAGGTTTTCTCTTCACACAAATAATATGCATAACCAAGAATTAAACACTAAAGAATAACAACAATCTCAATCACTTGTACACACTTGTTTTTTGGAAAATCTCTGAGGAAAAACCCAAGATAGGAAAAAAGGTGCAAGATTTGTGTATATTTATTAATATGTAGTAAAATATAAAGATCTCTTACAATGGAAAATCAGTGTCAACAAACCTTCCTCAAGAGAATCATACGACCTCCATAAAACCCTTCAATCAGCCTCCCAGAATGAAACAAAAGCAAAAATAGTGAGCCTCTGCGTATTCGTACAACCATCCTGTCACTTTTGTGTCACTCTAACTCGGCCCTGTCAGATTGGAAGAATTCCTCTGCGATTTGGTGAAGAAATGAGTAGATTCACCTGTCAATGTCTCCTTTGTCCCCCTCCAAAAAACTCTCCTAGCAAACCTGTAATTCAACCTCTATCATAAATCGAATCCTCTTTCTCAAGTGCACCCCCTAGCCAAGTCGATTTGCTAATATACTTAGTTGAGTGAGTGAAACCCTAATCTCCAAAGTGATGGAGGGATGAGATCTTCTCTCTCCATCAAGATGAGAAATGATCAAGATTAAAAGATGGTCACAACTTAAATTATTTTTCTCTTTAACCTTAGAAAAGGCACCCAATAAAGTCAAGTGAAGATTATAATGCATCAACAATTATTTTCCTAAGTTAGACTTAGGAAATCATTTAATTAATCAACTCAACCTAAGTTTCATTGTCCTCCATCATCATAGGAGGTTGTAATGATGATGGAAGACCTTCCTTGCTACAATATCAACACTCCCTCTTAGCGAGGAAGGAATTTTTTCTCAACCCCATATGATCTTTGAACTTCTCAAACTTTTGTTGCTCAGTGCCTTGGTAAAGATGTCTTCCATCTGCTTATCAGTCTGTATGTGATCAAGCCTTACGAATCCTCTCTGTACACAATCCTGGATGAAGTGATACATGATATTGATGTGCTTTCTACAATCATGAAACATCGTATTCTCAGAGAGGTTAATGCAACTCTAATTGTTAGAGTGAATCATAGTAGATTCTAGCTCCTGCTTGAACAAGCCCAAAAGTAACTTCCTTAAACACAGTGCCTCACAAGTTGCCAAACTGGCTTCCATGTACTCTGCCTCAGCAGATCTCAATGCCACTGATCTCTACTTCCTGTTGAACCAAGAAATGATTCTCGATCCAATGTTGAAGAAACAACCTAAAGTACTCTTCATGTCCTCTACACATCCTCCCCAATCAACATTTGTAAAACCTGTTAATGTTACTCCACCAATGCACTCATACAATAGATTGTACTCCACTATCCTTCTGAGATAGTGAAGCACATGCTTCGTAGCAATCCAATGTACTCTTTGAGGGCCCACCGTGAACTGAATCAAGGAGTTTACTGCAAAGCTGATATCTGGTCGAGTATTAACCAAATACATGAGGGATCCAATCGACTGACGATAGATAGTGGGGTCTATTGTCTTCAAATTTGATGCATCGATCTTCGTCTAGTTTGTAACCACAGGTGTGAACATGGGCCTATAGTCCATCATCCTTAACCTGTGTGAAATCTCTACTGCATACTTTCCCTATCCTAAGAAGAATCGCCCATCCATCTTCCAAACCTCCAAGCCTAGAAAATAATGCATCAACACAAGGTCTTTCATTTATAATTATGTTGGAAGGTTGGCCTTACAATCTGCTATAAGTTGTTCATCTCCAGTGAGAAATAGGTCATTTACATAACGTATCAATATAAGAGTCTCCTTCCCTACAAGAAAATATGGGTTCAAATCTTAATCACTCCGCTGGAATCCCATCTCCCTCAAGTAGTTGTCAATCCTCGAGTACCATGCCCGAGGTGCCTGCTTGCCTCATACAAGGCTCTCCTTAGTCTGCACACATGTGTCTATCTGCTTCCAACCTCAAATCCCTCAGGCTACTCAAATACCTCAGGTTGCTAAAAATATTTCGGGACCAAACTCCCCAAAAAAGACCCCGAAACAAGCCCAAATAAGGCTTCAAAAATGATGAAAAGCAAGCAAAAAGTCACTTTTTAGAGCTATATGCGTCTGTTTCGAAACTATAGGTCGCGTATATAAGATTATGTATGAACCTTTGATCATTTTAGGGAGTGTATATGATCCTTTTATCATTTTATGGAGTGTATATGACCTCTTGTACATGCCTTGTACTTCTATAGGGTGCATATGTACGTGTTTCAACCATCTATAAGGCATGTATGTGTGTTCTTTGGCCTTCTATAGGGCGTGTATACATGCCAATACTTATGCATTTTTTTCCACGTATGCATGTGATTTATCCTTATATAGGGTGTGTATGTACATGTTTGTTGTCAAAAGAAAGAGTGTATACACTGGGAAAACTTTGAAAATTAGGTCAAAAAGTCCAAAACACAAAATGCAGCAGAGAGACCAAAAGAGAGCCAAAAAATAATGGAAAACAATGAGAAAATCCAAGAATGATTCAAAAGCATAGAAACATCAAATTACTTTGTTTTTATTGTAGGTTTATAAACCAAAAATGACTTCTGAGATTGCTAAGGACATATATAGAAACGAAGAAATCCCAGCAAGACCCTCAAAGACAATGACAAGACCTTGACCAAGCAAAAAGAAAAAAACAACTATTTATAAGACTTATACGTGACTATCACCAAGGCAAGGAGCGTATGCACACACCCTTCCCTCTTACAACCCACACATCTATGCATCATTTATTGAAGAACATTGTGTACAATACCCATAATTTCAAGAAAAAGAAAGAAAAAACTTGATTGAAGGACTGAAAATAGAGGCCTAGGTTTCTAGAAGATTAACCTTAATAGTAAAAAAAATAAACAATCAAGAAAACCAAATAAAATACATGAAAGAACCCCATACTGACCCACAAAGGAGATAAAATCCCCATTGAAGTCACCAATTATGTTACGAAAATCAATTTCCTATGGCTATGGGTTGGGGAAACAACAGAGTGATACCGTAAAAGACCACTCTCGGACTCAAATCAAATAGTCAATTAAGAATAACTACTTTTCAGTAACTAACTTTCAAGGAAAAGAGAAGAGAAAAAACATGAATTTTGATTTTTGATGTTTATCCATGCTAATATATTCGCTACAACACTCTTCTACAATAATCCTTACAAGTCTCTTGCACACAAATAGATAAGTAACCACAACTTTCATAATATATTCAAATTAGAAGATGAAAAATACTTTATAAACATGAATCAATATATGAAATTGGACGCAAACGAGAGATCCTTTATTATGAACAACATAAAAAGTTGGTTACAACCTATAACTGTTGTGGCACGTTCCTGAGACTAGACTCCAAATTCCTCCACCTAAGGTCAAATATGATCAATAACACCTCCATCACTTTGTGCTCAAACAGGTCCAAGGAAGGAAAATGATTTCTTCCTGACAAGATAGGGAGAACACAAGTTCTGAAAACAAGGGTTTCCATATGGAAGGGACAATATTAGATGTAAGGGGAAAATGGGACTTGTAGGACTGAATTAAAATTAATAGCATAAGGATCCATTTCTATGTTCTTTCTTTCCTCTACACCAAGGCTCTAATTTATATTTTTTTTTTATAGTTGGAGTAGTTATGGACGGGCTAAAGGAGGTGAGGAACTAACCCATCAAGTTCACCCGAAAAGTCAAGATTTTATTTCATTTTGAGCCAGATTAATATGCAAGCAGGTTACTAACTAGAAACCAACGTATGTACCTAAGAGGCTTTAAGGATAGTCCCATGCATCAACCAAAATGGGGATTTAAAAATATTTTTGTGAAGGAAAAGCGGGGAAAATGTCGTGCAAGCAGGAAAATAGATGTAACTAAGGCCAATAATTCATCATAAGAATGTTTGGTGTCAAATGATTGTATAACACTATGGTTTCTAGTTAGGGAAAGATCTACCATGAAACTTCTTACATTTTATATATTAAGTGTTCATATGAAAATAGAATCGCTCAACAAGCAACATATTTTAACTCAAGAACATGTCTATACCCTAACAACCCACAACAACAACACATACAAATCCATTCACCTTCACCTCCATTAATAATATCAAACACTATCATTACTTTTGTGAAATTGAGATAAATATTTCAGAGTAAGGGCATGTGAAGGAAGTTTCATTAAATTTTAGATACCATAATTATGCCTATAGATGTACACTTATTGGAAATGGTCAGAATTAATGGCTTTTTAATCACAAATAAGTTTTTAATGGACATGATTTCATATTCTTGGAATATTCTTGGTCATCACAACAAATGAAAATCCACGATTTCAAGTATTAACTTCCTTGCATGAAAAAACATGTACATTAGTAATTAAAAAGAGTGATTAATGTGATTAGCATAACAATGATGGTTCACATAGGTATATCATTTAATATGAATACAATTTAAATATATTTTTTACTTATAGTGGGTGGATGCATGCCCGGATGTGATGGATGTGTGCCTGGATGTGAAGGGTGTGATGATTCATGTTGCGTTTCAATTAAAACGGTGCCATCTTAATTTTGGGTTTTTATTAATCCGAGATGTGAAGGGTGTGATGATCCAACGTTTCGGGTAACCAAGCGTTTCAATTAACTAAGCTATATCTCTTTTCGTGCCAATTTTTTTTATAGGTTTTTTATATGCTTTGCAGTTGTCGAGGGCATTAAATTTATAGTTGACGGAGCCATGACCTTGGACGATGCTTTCTTTGGCTCCAGGAAGATCAGATCTCTTATGACTACATTTTTTCTAGACTTGCAGATCGAGTGGTTTTTATTGTAAATACATATATTTTGTGCAACCCATAGAGGAGGAGGTGTTCCTTTTACTTGTTATAAAATATTTCCCTTTTATTTTATGCATTGTTTTATTTGTGCTTTCATTACTTCTTCAACATTTTATGATCTTTTGTCTCTTTGTTTGATCTTCTCTTTAATTCTGCAGATTCTAAGACTCATTTTTCAAATGCATTTTTTATTATGGGAGAGATAGGTGGAAATGACTACAATGATGCATTCTTTCAACAATGACCTATTGAAGAAGTATTCCATGAAAGATAGATTAAATTAACTTAAAGAAACATAAATTTTAATGTTTTGACCTTAAGATTACGGTATTTTCATCCCGTTAAGGTTCATTAAAATCAGAATATTGGACAAACATCTTGAAGGAGGCCAATTCTAATTTCCCAGATCCATTAATAAAACTTAAATTTTGGAATGAGCCTTATGTGTTTTTGTTGTTTCTCATTAATAAAACCTGAATTCCAGAATCAGTCGTTTGGGGGAGGGATAGTTATTAATAATGTGTGGTTACATAAATTGAGAGCCAGGGAAGAATGAACATTTGATTCTTTGGTGGATAGAATTACAAAGACCATTATTACTTAATTATTATGAAAACTTGAGGATTATATATTAAAGTTAGGGTTTGTATTACTTATAAACAAATTTAATAGATTTTTACATTCTCGAGCCATTTTACATATTTAAATTGCTTATGGATGAAGTTCAAAGTCACAATTATGTGGTTGTGCTAGTATTAATGTTGTGAGCCGGACGAGTGCCAAGTACTTCTCTTAATGACCAGATCAAACACCGATGAATTTGTTCAGACATGATGACAACAACGTCCCACCTTGTTGTTACACATCAAAATTACTCACTTCAATAGTGTCGCAAGTGTCGTCATTACAAGTGTCGCATCTTGTCCGCAAGTGTCACTTCTTGACCAGAAGTGTCACAAGTGTCACAAAAATCATACTACCATATTGCCTATTTTGTGCCTCTAATGACATCACAGGGACACTTAAGACACCTCAAATGCTATTTTTTAAGAAGATAAATTAGTTGGTAAGGAGTAAAAACCTTTTTCCACAGAAAAAACCACTCAAATATCAAATTTGGAAGGCAACGCTCCCCTATGCACTGTCAGGGAGTGTTAACGCTCCCTGGGCCTCTTTGGGGGAGCGCTACAATGCTCTGTGCCCCATTTTGGGAGAACGCTACCCTTTCTGAGCGAATTTTGGTTTGTTGGGACAAATCAGGGAAGAATCCCCTCAATTTCTGAAGGTGGTTGGATTCGAATAGAAGGTCAAGGCATGATCTTAGGGAAGATCCTCAACTAAAAGAGAGGAATCCTTAACTTATCCCAAAGATCTCTCAAGTGGTTAGGTCTCTCTAAGCCTATAAAAGGCGGCCTCTTCATGGTGAAAGGATATATGGAGATTTAGAATTACACCAAACTTATGATCCTATAAGTGAGATGTCATTGAAGCATAATCAATGTATATTACTTGAGCAAATGGGTTGGACAAGGAGAGAAGGACAAAGTTGTTGCACCTTCATCAGAGGATTGTAAGTACTCTTCATTTGTTCTCATTAATATACATACATGCTTGGCCTAATTCTTTCAAGTTTATGTTTGTTCCACATGAACTTGTCTTCTGTAGATAGATTTGTATTTGAGCTAATATTAGTAGAATAGGAAGCTTGTTGTATCTTTGTTTATTCTATATGACCTATCGAGGAGCTTGGGATTGAATTTTAACTTGGACTTTGCGAGGACAAACGCCATTTAAAAAGGTACACTTTTCTTCTTCCTCTTCATTCATTAGATTAATTATATCTAAAAGGATGTTAGTGACCAATGATAGCACCCTTTCTGTCTTGGTTTTAGGGTTCTAGATACCAAGAGGGAATCTGCTTGTCTGCAGGAGGATTCACCTGTAACAAAAATTGGCGACTCCATTAGGGAGGAGCTCTGATTTTTGTTTCCTTTCCTAGGTCTTGTCTTGGCTTTTTCTCATCATTTGACCTTCTCCATACTGTCTCTTTGATTCTTATATCTAATTGATTGGCTCTTGATTTCATCATATTCAATTTGATTGATTGAGTTTGCTTTATTTTTTGAGTTTCTGGGCATTTTTCTGAACTTTTGAAGCCTAGCGCTTCCCTCCCCTTGCTATCAGAGCGTTAGCACTCCCTGTTGGTCTTACACAGAGCGTTGGAATGATTTGGTTCCCTTTACACCAGAGTGTTGCCCCTTTTCTATGAGAATTTTTTCAGGATTTTCACTCTCTAGATTCATTTCTTGATTTTGGCACTAACTCATGAGTTTTACAATCTCAGTTCATCTTGGTCTTGGCCTTCAACACCTTTTTTTCTAAGAATCGATCATCTTTTGTTTGGAAATTTGACATTTTCTTTCCTTACCTTGAAGTCACTCTTTGTCTTTGCTGATCTAGAGTTAACTTGTTGTTTTCTTCTCATTTAACTGACTGAGTGGAAGCTTTTGTGAGGAAATCCAAAGGTCTGTGAACCTTTCTATTTGATATTTGAGGTCGGTTTTCCATCATTTCTCTTTTGTTTGATATTTTTGGTTCTTTTTTGCAAATTTAGTTATCTTTGTCTTTCTTATTTAATCACGACGACAGTGTATTTTTGTTTGTGTGAGGTTTGCTTCTGATTGTTTAATTCTGAAGTCCTATTGACATTAGAAGTTTTACATATGATTATCATTCGCATATAAGAAAAAGGACATATTTTAGTGATTGGTTTGGATATTAGAAGGAATTTCTGAATTTTTTTAGCATTACATTGGATTTGATTGAGAAACAATTGTATGAGGATGTTTCATATCAGTGTTTGATAATGAAAAGAAATTTCTCTCTTTCCCTTAAATAGGCATTCATCGAAAGACAAGACTTCTTATCATTTTCTTGTGCATTTTTTGGGAATTGAGTCATAATACCATCAGTTTCACTTTCATACATCCTTGAGTAAAGAACAATGGTAAAATCATCGCTAATTAAAATTTATCTAGAACATTTTTGTTTTTAGAATCTTCCACCAACATTAGACTAGGACTAGTACTTTGGATTAGGTCGTGAGTACAACTCTCCAAAGTTTTGCAAAATAAACATTAGCATATTACAATAGGGAGAGCAAATACAATTGTCATATAGGCTTTCTAGGATCCTCCTCTCACACAGGGGTTATGCACAAGGTCGCATTCAAGAGAATTATGGGGATTATCCCTTCGTGGTTCAACTATTTGTAGTGGTCGGATCATATATTGGGGGTCACTTGAGGGTATACCCATGTTCAGACTGGACTGTCGACTGTACCCGCCCAGGGGTTGACTGCAAGTTGGTGTCCTTAGTAGCCATAATATTTAGGTACTTACACAAGGTGACGGTGAAGGGAAGTCTTCGCTATACCTAGAACAGACGATGGCCAAACTCACTCGGGCTCCTTGGAGGGTAAATCCACAATTATTGCATGGAAGCTTGCACCAAGGTGTAAGTCCATTAAGCAGGTCGCCATCGTAACTATTCCACCATATCCTAGCCCCTTCTTGGCTTGATCACACGACATTGGATTTAATCACCAACTAGTATGGTCATCAAGAGAAGGTTTTGTTTGTTTGGTTTTGATTCCTATATTTTATTAGCGTATGTTGTTTCTTTTCATTAGTTGGCCCTATATTTTCAGCGTGTGTTGTTATTCTCCAAAATTGATCCTATAGACGATAAAGGTCTTCGTCGATTGCGTAGGATGCAAGGGCTGCCTCCAGAAGGCTACAAACCCTTAACTCCTAACCCTCCAGAAGACAACTACCGTGGAGAGGTAGAAAATCAATCTAACGTTGGGAGTGTTGTTGCTCCTCTGTTAGACAGCCCAGGAGGGGCTTTGGTTACGGTTGAGAATCCCACTCCTCGCACTGCATCTGTGTTGGTAACCTCTCTCGAACCACTT
Source organism: Picea mariana (assembly GCA_032191745.1). Taxonomy (NCBI): domain Eukaryota; kingdom Viridiplantae; phylum Streptophyta; class Pinopsida; order Pinales; family Pinaceae; genus Picea; species Picea mariana. The sequence continues at coordinate 143,948 of JASDQU010585499.1, forward strand.
TTTCTTCATTTAGACTCCCTTGGGAACATCATAGACGAAGAGGTCCCACAATTACCTGAGAGAGCATTTACCGAAACATATATGGAATCCACAGAACCAATCTTTGGTGATGAGTATAGGACTCTTATTCATCCTACCACTAGAGTAGATAAAAATCCCACACTTTCTAGTTCTGTATGGAGGAATTCATCAGGACGCGATCTCTATGAGCATTTTGAATCCATTCGACAACCCTTTAATCCTCATAACCCTCCTATTGAAACGGGGCCATCCAGTCAAATTATGAATCACCCCATCGATCATGTCATTAACCCTACTGTTACACCAGCACAAGTCCATCCTAATGCTGGACTCATCACCTCTACTCATTCCCAAGGCACTTTTATCCCTACCCCCACTTTTAAAAACTTTCACTCTATAGCTCCACATGTTCTGCATGATCTTGCTAGGACATATTTGCACCAAAGAATGCAAACCCTTGCCATCCAAATACAACTGACTAGAGGGAAACCACCATCTAGCAGACCTATCCCTCCTGGAAGACCACCATCCTATGGCGGGCCTACCCCTCCTAGGGGACAACCCCCTTTTCATGTTCCTCTCTAAGGGAAACCTCCCTTTGCTAGTCATACCCCGATCATTAATCCATTGCTGGCAAGGGGGAAAACTTCATTTGTTGGAAACCTTTCACAATCCCAGGGAGTATCTTCGTGGGGCACATTTACCCAACCCCACATTGGGGGGCACTCATATCATAACCCACAAGGAGGAGTATCAAATCATGTTCCTTCAGGACCATCTTATGGACAACCTTATCTGGGCGTCCCAAACACCACCTGGAGTCCTCAAGAACAACAACCTTATCCTTCCCAAGGGTCTAATGTTTATCCTCCCCATGGGGCTAATGTGTATCCACCTCCGGGATCTACTTCTTACCCTCCTCAAGGGAAAAATGTTTATCCTCCTTATGGGCAATCAAATCACTTGTCTTATAATGCTTAGAACCCACCGGGTTATGCAAATGTTTCTCATCCATCATCAAATCCTGCTTATCTTGGTCAGCAACAACCATATGTAGAACAACCTACTGGTTACAATTATCCACCTAACCCAGTTTATGGTCCTACTGGTGTTCCTATGCCACACCAGTATCATCTGCAAGTTAACCGACAACTACCTTTCCTTGCGACTCTGGATCTCCCAGACTTGTCTCGATTAACAAATGATCCTATTTTTCATTCACCAGTTTGGCAAGCTATTCCAGCTAAACTTCTTTCTGATATTCTGAAATTTGATGGAAAACTTGGAGAAGATCCAAATAACCATGTGATGACTTTCCATTTGTGGTGTTCATCAAACTCCCTCATGGATGATTCTATACGTTTGCATCTTTTCCAGCAAGCACTTACAGGCTCTGCAGTAAAGTGGTATATTGAACTACCACGTGCTTCTTTTCATGATTTCAACTCCCTTTCCATGTCTTTCCTCAGGCACTTTCAACTACCTATTTTCTACGAGACGGGTACTGAACTCTTGACCTCCCTTTGTCAAACTGACTCCGTGCATATCTCTGACCATATTCATGAATGGAGACGACGATGAAGGATGATCAAAGAAATCATTCCTAACCAACTATTGGTAGAGTGGTTTACTAAATCACTTTTACCCCCGATCGCTCGTGATGTCTCTATGGGTGGCGTGGTCACCGAGGAAGAAACCATTGCTTGGGATCAGTACTTAGATTTGGATTATTAACAATTTGGTACTTTGTATGAGTTCTTCCGAATGCTGCTCGAGCTAATGTTGACCCATCCAAGCCGTCATCCTCATCTCATGCGGATGGTGTTATCGGTTCCATCAAAACTCAATCTACTTCCCAGTCAACTGGAAATGCAAATCGATCTGCTTCAACACTCACTCCCATTTCAACCACACTCTCCCCTACTTCCCCCCAAAATCAGATCTCTGAGGTGAATGTAGTTCAATATTCCCCTTCACAACAATCTGGAGGTAAAAAGAAGGAAAAAAATAAACCAAAAAATACTAATAACAATGAACAACCAAAAAATCAATCTCAAACACCTGCTACAAAAAAGAAAGCACAAAGGAAACTGAAATTCCTAGGAATCATTTGTGGTGATGATCACTACACTTGAGACTATCTGCATCGCGATGAAGTGGCCAAACTTTTCCAGGGAAATTCACAACCCACTGTGCTTACTCATCATTTTCCACAACAACAATCCATGGTTTCCCAAACCCTCTCTCCTGGGGGCAGTTCTATCCATCCTCATGATGAGGCCTCGACAAGTGCCTATATTTATATGTTTAATGGGATTAATTTGACCACTCTCTCTACGACATACGACACACCAGTTAAACCTGACAAAGGAAAATTCACTAACGGTACCGGTACTTTACCGGATCCATCACCATCCTCCGTCTAGACCACTTCAGATTGATAAAACTACATTCGACTCTATCTTACACCCTCCTAAGAGTACTATCCGTAAACATACCTTTAATCCTAGTTCACGTGCCGCCCATAACTACAACATCGTTGAATATTTGGCTCAAGCACAATGTGCTATGTCTGCATTAGAAGTTCTACAACACAGCCCCAATCAACGTAGAACGCTCTTGGCTACTATTGGGGCTGTTGATCTTGATTCGTCCAACAATATCATGTTTAACCTCGACAATTATACATCTCGACTCTCCCACCAAATTTATTTCCAAATTGATGTTGTTTCTCACAATCAACAAATTCACCAAACCATTTTAGATGAGGGAGCCTCTACTTGTGTCATGTCTTTAGCATGTTGAAAAGGTTTTTAATCACCTGCACTTAACAAATCCCCCACAATGTTATGTGCATTCGATGGGCAAGATTTTCATCCCCATGGGATTTTACAGTCCCTGTCCATCCAGTTGGGCGGCAAAACCGTCACTGTTGATGTCAAGGTGGCTGATGATCCCCTTGATTACAACCTGTTACTTGGAAGAAGTTGGTTTTATGCTATGACTGTCATTCCTTCGTCGGTATTTCGATGTTTATAATTTCCTCATCAAGGTAAAATTGTCACTGTCAATCAGTTAGCTTTCTGTACACCCGATGCTCGTGCTCCCGTTACCAACAACATTCCTTTCTTGGGAGACCACAAAATCACATATGAAAGTGTTGGTGTTGGCTTGCTGAAATATTCTAGCCTTATGGGTACCTTCCCTACACCGATTCCGCCAACTACACATCATATTTCCATCGTCGATATGATTTTGACCACAACTTATAAATCTTTGGAATCATCTGACCCTTGGATTGTACCTAGTCCTTTGGAATTCGATGCACTAGGTGACACCATGCCACTTAGTCCAGCCGAAACCTCATACGTTGCTATGCAATCCGCCTCTCCCTCCTCGGATGACCAACATCTCTTGGCACCTGAAAGTTACTCGATGCCATCGTGGTTAAATTCCTTGTTGTCTGCAATCGACTACATTTCCAAAAATTTTCTCTGTGATCAATATATTATGGAAATGTTGAGCATTGACTAGCTACCTAGGGATGATAACCATCATCTATCCTCTTTTATTCCCCCTCGTGAAGAAATTTGGGAAGATATACACTCTATCTTCCCTCCTGATGTTGATTTTCCACTATCTCCCATGCCTTCAGCTATCGATGAAGATGATTCTCTCACTATACGCTCAGCCTTTTTTGACTTAGATTCGATAGTTGACATGGTAATCTCTTCGGTAGGGCTATTGGAGCCTGATCTCCTTACCCCTGACACAACCCTCAACATGTGTTCCTTCCAGAGCATTCTTCTTCCATCTAGTGAAGATCTGTTGGAAGCCATGATTGAGTTTTGTCCCTTGACATGGTGTCCTTCTAGAGAATTATCCTCTTGGAAGCCATGATCAATAAGAAACTACGAGCACAATTTTCCTCTCTGTGGAAAGCTCCTTACAAAATGAAACAAAATCTTTGAGCAGATTTTTCTTCTTTGTGGCTAGCTCGTTAAAAAATGAAACAGAGGTATGGGGACTGAACCCAGAGCCCTGAGCATAGTTCTTTTCCTGTGTCAATCTCATTAAAAAATGAAACTGTCACCTATCCTGTCGATTCTAGTCTTTCGTTAGGTCTTGTATTTGAACCTTCATTTCATCCACCCTTATCCTTTTTCTCCATCTAGTAGAGAAATTGGTGACAACCTCAAAGTCAGTGAATGAATTGAATCTTGGGGGGCATGTCTCCAGCCTTTGATGATCATTATGGAGTTAAGCCACTAGCTTTCAAGATGGGGGCATACCGAGCTTAGTATTTGTTATTTCACGTGCTCGTAAATACATGAGAATGCAATCGAGAAACCTTTTATATTTTTTTCGGGCTCACATGGTTACATGAAAAAGGAACCCCCTGAAGTCTCCTTTAATCTCTTTTCAGACTCTCTAAACATGAAAAGATTGTCGAGTGATGTTGCTTCCTTTCCCACTCGTTAAAAGGTTTGAAAGGGCGTCTTTTGAGTGATAATTTTTCTCTTTTTCGGCCTCGCAAGAATAACATTACGAAAAAGGACAACATTGGAGTCGTCTTTAAGTTGTTTTCAAACTATCTAATTATGAAAAACCACCGAGTTTACCTTCTCTGGACTCGTTAAACAATTACACATTGAAGGGCCCATATGGGAACGAACCCTTACTTCTTACAGTTCATGAAATAAAGGAAGAGGGAATTACCGAAGGTGAGTCATATCGAGCATTTGTTACCCTCCTCGAGCTCATTAAATTAAAAAGAGGTACTCGTCTATCTGGATGGGGGAAAAAATTGAAGGAAGCAAGCCAAGCCATTTTTGAGAACACTACCAGTAACTCTTACCGTCGCCCTTGAACATGACACTTTGTATTTGCATACATTTTAATCTGTTGAACCTATGCACCGAGCCACTCCTCTGAGTTT
>JASDQU010585499.1:154273-169106 GCA_032191745.1 Picea mariana
AGATACACTGTGTTGCAACTTCCAAGCAATTTCAATCCCAACAACTTGAATGCATAGAAATCCAAGATAGTCAGTCCAGTACATTTAATTCGACATATATTGCAACTCTGAATGTCGTCTTCCCAATTTTGACAACCCAAGAAAAATTTGAGGAAAGATTGCTCCTCAACTTTCCCAAGAAAAATGAGATATAATTTTCTCTCTATCCTTATTACTATTATTATTATTATTATTTATTTAATTGAATAATAATAATAATAATAATAATAATAATAAGGGGCATGAAGTTATGGGTGGTTTTGTGTGGGGTTTTTTAAATGGTCAGAACTACTTCTTTTGTTGTTTTAACAAATCTACCTTTATTATCTCTTCGCCTAATTGACTTTTGCATACAAATCACTCATGACTAGGGCTAGTAAATACTCACTAAAGTGAATGCATAGGTTCTTACATCTTGTCTTACCACATTGACACCTTGTCCTAAATGTGCATACAAATAAAATTCAAGAGAAGTCAAAGAATCTATATTTTTTTATAAATGATAAATTGCAAACAACAAAAAACTATAATTTCCAAAACCAATTCATGTAGCACCTTGTCACGTTATTTAGTTGTCTAAATTCTGAAAAATTTGCTTATCAGCCAGGGTAAGTATACTTATGAGGTGAAGGAAGTGTGTGCACAAAATTAATCTTGTAGTCACTCAAAAATCCTATGGGAAGGTTAAATCTAATGCAAACTAAATAAGGGATTTTAGTGTTAATTCTTAATGAACATTATCTCAAGACAATTTACTTATACTGGCATTCAATGGTAGAAATTCAAATCACATATTTATGAAATTGTGTGCATTTGTGTAGGTATACTCTGTTAAGTTAGATAAGTTTGAAATTCAGTTGAGACACCTCAAGATTGTAAACTAACAAGCTAATATTCAAACCAAGTTACTTAATCAAAGTGCAACTAAATACAACAAAATCATGAATCTGGGTATCTATTTTCCCTTTTTTTGAGAAAATAAAATAATTTTTCAGAAGTTTTCCAACTTTGAGTAAACAAAAATATTTTTTGTTTAGAATTTCACTTTACAGTAAAAAAAAACTTGTGATTATTTTTGTTAGATTTCTATTGATTCGTTTTTGAAATTGTTTTATTGACATTTGATATGTCAATTTAGAGATTGTTTGATAGCAGGTTCTTTAAAAATGAAGGCACTAATAATGAGTTATGTTTATTGACGTCAATTTACTCATTATTAAACTTTATATTATGAAAAATGAAATATGTTGCAATAATCTAAACAATCTCTATTAAAGTATGGCAATAGTTTTGAAGACAACAAATGAATATTATAGTTACTACAACTTTTTTAATTTGAAAAATCTAAAAATGTTGTAGATTTTATACATGTTTAGATTGACACCATGCATCCACCTTAATTTTTGTTTAAAAATAAAATCTAAAAATAATCTTTTGAATAGGACAATGAAGGGTTATGTAATATAATTTTTTCATAATTTGTGACTGTGTATTATTGGAGATATTGATTTTTTGTTTTACTGAATAATTATTTCATCTAAAAATAATATGAAGACAAGTTTTTATAAAATTAACTAAAATTTGTAAAAATCAATCAAATTGAATACAAATTGTATCAAATGAAAGTAGATTCAATTATGAAAGTGTGAGTCCTAGATCTGAAACCAGATTCACAGTATTTTAAATAGTCTGCTCATTCCCAAGTTTCTTTTTTTGTTTTCTAGTTTGTCTGTGACCTGTGGGACTAGCTTGTGGCTTGAGAAACTGTGACTCAGGGGCATGTAAGCCATCAAAATCACCTGGGGATCACACCCATCCTGAGCCACACCAACCCTCAACATGGCTGGATTTTTTGTCCCCGCAGATTTCGAACCGGTGACTTTAACATCACAGAGTGCCTTAACATCACACTCTGTCACCGACTTTCCTACACCTCAGGGACAAAATACAAACATCAAAGAGGCGCATCTGTCTGGAGTCGAACTCGCGTCTATTACTTGGAAGGAATTTATCCTAACTATTGGACTAGAAACACCGCTCATTCCCATGTTGGTGTAAGTTGAAGTGAACACATAATTTTATGAAAAGTGACATAGTTACAGGTTTTTGTCCTAACTAATAGTTCGGCCTAAAGTTAGTTTTCACGAAAAAACTAGATTTAGATTTAAATTTGTTGTTAGATTTGAAATTTTTGTTAGAATTTTAAGGGGGGGATGTTAGATCTAACTTTCGGTCGAAAAAACATTTAGGCTTAAATTTTTCTATTAGAAATTTTCGCAACATAATTCTCACGAAATTGTTACCAAAAATCATGATTTTACACTCGAAACAAAAATAATGATCTGGAATCATATTTATACAGAGTTAATCCCAAAGTTTCCAAATATGGTTTTAATGCAATTGCAACTATGGAAAAAAATATTATGAGGTTAATTTAATTAGAGGAATAGATTTAATTCAATAATAGTACTTTGAACAACTTATAAAACAACAATTGTAGGGAATCTTTTATGTGAGGAATGATTGTAATTAAAATTCATTAACTATAAAATTTTGTTGTAAGCTTAATGTCAAATTAGAAGAAATTGATTGTTATTAAAGTAAATTGCAATTATGACACGAAAAGACAAAATTGTAAGAAAAACATAAATAAAAAAATACAACACATGCTAGGGAGGCCTCCTGGAATATGATGAAAAATATGTTTATAACACTAAAGAACTATTAGTAATCTGAATGAAACATAAGACTATTTGTATTCAACGACTAGAATAAGAATTTACATATTACAAAATTTCCCTCTCAACAATAATTTCGATATCATGACTAACCAATACATCATCCATATTTGAATTTTATGGAAGTTACATGAAAAATGTGGAGCACTACTGAGAATAATGATCTTTCCCTAAATTTCTACATTGGTTACAATCAAAGTCTCATTTTAGAACAGGGGATCAGATATCCCCGAGGTCCTTGTTGAATATCTCTCTCTATTCTCTTGATTTCCCATGTGATGAGGACATCTAACATCCTTCACCTATGAATCCAAGACCCCACAAGAGAAATCATGGATTCTACCAATTATGACCTGTGTATTTCGTGTTTCTTGTTGTTGTGTTGATCGTGCATTGACTGAAGGGAAATGATCATCTTTAGGAAAGAAAAATAGGAATTTAACCATATGATGAGAATAAAAAATAACCTCCAAGTGTTATATCTTGATTTGTTGGAGGCTAGCTATGAAAACCTTGGATGAATTATATAAAATATTTCCATTAATAACATGGAATTCTATTAAATTAATGAGTAAATGAATTTGAATAACATTTGACTAAACAAAAAAATAAATTTATAATAAAATACAACTTGTTACATTAAGTATGTTTGTTATTCCATTAACCTGGTAAAACTGGGAAAAAAGAGGGATTTTAGACCAAAATAGAAGGTAATTAGGCTAAGATGGAAGGGTTGAAAAGCCCAACAATGAAAACCTCAAAGGGAATATCTCTATAGACAAATGCTATCCCATATTTAGTTTTTGGATGATACTCTACTCATGGATAACCCATTGTTAGGGAATCTTTAACTTTTAGATCTATTCTTGATCTATTTATAAAATCCTCTTGAGCTCTTATTAACGGCTATAAATCCCAATTTTTCTTCTTTAACACTCCAATGGCTAGATTGATCCAGAGAAACATGACATGAATTATCAGTTTTCAAAGGGAATCCCTTCCATCCAAATTCATGGGATATCCTTTATTAGATAAATATATTCAAAATGCTTCATGGGAAGAGATTTCATCAAAGATTGAAGCCAAAATTTACAGTTGGACCTTTTATTTTATCACTTTTACTTGAAGGATATTCTTAATAAAGTCAATACCGAAATCCATCACTTTGTATCTCTTTTATGTTCTAGAAACTCCCATAAAAATTATCAAAAGAATTTGCGATCTCCAATAAGAATTCATGTGGGGAGGGTCGACTAAATAAAGAAAATGGGAACTAGTTACATGGGATAAAGTGTGTTCCTCACATATAACATGGGGTGTAGGCATTAGAGAACCCCTTCTTATGGGAAAATCACTAGAAACAAAAAAATGGTGGAAATGTTTAAAGAGAATAGGATATTTGTGGGAAAAGATGTGGTGAGCCAAGTATGCATCCAACATTGCAGAGGAATATTGGGTTATATTGGAAGGGGAGAATCTTAGGTCACTAATTTGGAACAAATAAACCTTAGTTTAGGCTTGAGTTGTTTTGGGGAAGTAAGAAATGACTAGTCATCCCTTTTCTGGGATGGTTCCTTGCAACAATAATCTATCATAGGTCAACATGATATCTTTAAACAAACACAAGCCACTATGATAGCCAAGGCATGGGCGAAAGTTAGCTAGTATTGGGAAGAGTCTAGAGAATCACAATCACTATCTTAAAGAGCATGGAAACAATGCAAGAGCTATCCAATATAGTATGTGAGATAGAGGTCTAGAAAGAAATTGAGGAACAAATTTATTATAGGTAGATAAAAAATAGGAATGAGAAGGATTTCTTATATCGAGGCATGGGGCATGGGAAATTTATAATCGAGGAGGCCTATAGAATATCAAAAGTGTTCATGGTACAAATAAGAAATATCTATGTGAAAACATATAGAGCCTTGATCACTAGCCAAAAATATCCACTATATTATGGCTATTGGTCAACAAGAAGAACTTAATATGGAAGTCCCTAATGAAGAGAGGGTATGGAAGGCCATCAATATTCTTAATTTGTAAGGAGGAGGGGGAATCCTTAGACCAACTCTTCAGTAATTAAAGAGAGGATTCAATACTTTAGGATAGTGGGGAAACTTCTTTCAACAAATTGAATAGGGTGAATGGAGATATCATCCAATCAATAGAGTAGTAGAGAGTTTTCCCTTTAAAAAATGCTATATAGTGAATAAGTTTTGGAACTCCTTTATGCATTTATTACTATGGAATGTGTGGAAAGAGAAAAATATGTACACAAATTCGAGTAGAAATACCATATCACTGAGAGGAGTTGGCACTTCGTACAAAAAAAATCTAGACAATCAATCTTAGTAGTTTTATGGAAGAAAGAGGACTATAAATTAAGAGAAGAAGAATTACTCATTCTCCAGAATTGGTGAATTGATGGATTCACCAATATCTTACCTCGACTAAAATTTCCTTTAGCCTCTCGATACAAGGAAACATGGGATCCACCCCAGGCACAACATATCAAACTAAAATTTTATGGGGTGTTAAAGGGTAATCCAAGAACCTCTAGGGAAGGAGGTGTATTCCATGACTTAGTAGAAAATGTATAGATGATATATGTGGCTAAGATGGGTAATAACTCAAATAATGGGGTAGAATTGGAATATCTGCTAGAAGCCCTGAAAATATCAAGGGAAGCATATTAAAAGACTCTAATTATGGAAGGTTACTACTTGTTTCTCATCAAATATTTGTAGAAAATCATCAATGGATCATGCCCACACAAAGTATCTGTTGAAACACACACAAACACTAAGAGGGGGGATGAATCAGTGTCTAAAACTTTTGGCTACTTTTCACACTTTCATAGATTAACTAAATTAACTGAGTAAGATATATGAAGTTCAATTAATTATCCATAAACATGTATAACAAAAAATGTATGAAGTATATAAAATATCATTATTTTATTTATTTAACTTGAATGGATACAAATTAAATCAATCCTTTAATCTCTTCAACTTCAACTAAATACGAGAGATCCAACTCTATGATACAAGACCCAACTTGTAGTTCTCAGATCCAACTAAGAAATGAGGAATCCAACCGTCATAACAAGACCCAACTTGTTGATCTCAGATCCAAATGAGATGTGGGAAATCCAATCCTCATGAAAAGACTCAGCTTGTAAACATGCACCAACCTGATAGAATGAACTTTCATTAAATCCATTATATATATGTGTGTGTGTGTGTGTGTGTGTGTGTGTGTGTGTGTGTGTGTGTTATTGCACAGTTTGTACTTTGAAGGATAAAGGAGAGGTAAAGAAGACAAACTGGCACAACATGAGACTACCCTATCAATGTCACCTCAATAGGGTATCTCTTTCTATTTAGGGTGGTAAGCCCATGGGAGGCGTCCCTAGTGACCTGGGGTTTTGAGAAGGCAAAGGTTTAAGGATAAGTAAAGTTCCCCCCTCACAAGTCACCACTGATCAGAAAGTCCGTCTAAACAACCAACAAAGATAATAACAACCAGAAGTGTACCTTCCCACAACAAAGAAACAAGAAAACTATATATATGCAAGATCACTTGCTGGTTAGTACTTCATATAATCAAGAAATTTCTGATATAAACCAATTCACTGATAATATTGATGAAGAAAATCAATGATGTACGATAGCAATAATCATAATACATCACTTCACAATAAATGCTAAAGAAGCTTCACAATGAGCAATAACGATTTATCATCAATGTTACAATACCAACATTCATTAGAAGCAATGACTACTATGCTTTAGCCAATCTTTCAATTGCTTAAAAGATGTATAAAATCTTGCATGGATACGATTATAACACAAGTAAATGACAACAACAATAGGGTTAGTTGGTTAGTCTAAGCTAGGGTTAGAAGGTGTTAATAATTTTTCAAGTATTGGATATTTGTAACCAAGGCACTCAAGCATGGAATGTCTTAGATCAGTGCATTATAGGGAAAATGGAGTCAAAATAGATGCAAAAGTTGAAGGGACAATGTGATGATAGAAGGGCCAAAGATAAGAGGGATATGATGGATGAATTGTTGTTAATACAAGGCCTCAACCATCAACCCTAGGGGAAAATGGCTCACTAAGGTGTAGTAACCCTAGGCCTTAGTGGGTTTTCCTCCTTATTTAGCTCAATGACAAGATAAAATCAGCTAGCATGAAGAGTAAATGGTAGGGTGTTGTAATGGCAAGGCCCTAGCAATATCTTCAACAAATAAAAAGGTTCCTTGGCATAACCTAGTAGGGACTTAAAATAAGGACACCGACATGTGCTTATTTCCTAGGGTTTATTCCAACAAATTCCATTAACAAAATGCAAGTAAAAATACCATAACCATTCAAGTAAAGGAAGGATTGCATGAATTCACTTACATTCACCAAGAATTCATTAAGCCAAACCCTATTTGTAAACCTTCCACCAAGAAAATGCCAAAAATAGCCAAGAAAAACCTTGTTCAACAAGTGCGCACTAGTAATTTCAGCCAAAACCCTAAAGGATGACGCAAATTTCAGACCTCACATAAGTGTGAGTGAAAGATGATGAGAAAATGAGAGTTAAATCCCTCAATTTATATAATATCAATGACCTTAATTTAATTTTAGGTCACCAAAAGTCCGGCATGGACAAAATACATAATAATACTATTTTTACATTAAATTTCATAATCAAACCCTAAATCAAGAAGAAATGAGGACGTCATGCCTTTTTAGGGTGACGTTATCCCTTTCTAGGGCAACACTGACCTCTTGAAGAAAAACGTTAGGCCCCCTTGGGCCTCCAAAAGATATCGCACGTGACACAACTGCCAAAAATGCCTCCCAAAACCTCCACAATAGGAGAAAAATGTTAGGCCCCCTTGGACCTCCAAAATCTACCACACATGCCACAACTACCAAAAATGCCTCCCAAAAGCTCCACAATAACTAGATGATGTCATGAATGTCCTAGGTGATTTCATGGGCCTTCCAAGGCCAACGTCTTGGTGGAAAGAGCACAACCCCCTGGGTATATGCCTGTTAAGCTGCCTCTGGTGGAACATCCTCCTCTTCTCCGGTGCAAAGTCTATGACATGTATCTACCCCCTATTGGGGTCTCAACATCCATTTGATGGGCTCTCAGCCCCATGGAGGTCTGATATAATCATATCCCCATGTGTACATGTCCATAATGGTACCTTTCCATCAGGTATGGTCCTTCACATCAACAGATACGCCATCCATGGGCTCATAAGTCACAGGGATCATAACAATGTCAATCACATATAATCATCAATTTTATTAAACATGTGAATGAAACCCCTTTTACTAAGTCAAGTTCTCAAAGATATTATACAAATCTGCAAGACAAGTTTGGAGGAAGTGACAGGGCGTCCTATTGGGAAAAATCTCACTGGATGTGGGGTGTTTCCAGGAGAAATCAAATCTAATCCATGTGAGTGGATGAGGTGGTAAGGGATGTCTATAGAAGGGGTGTAATGATAGCAAGGAAATGCATGGCTTACCTATGGGTGTCTCTTTAGAGGGTGAGTTGCACCTGTCATGGATGCAAGTGATTCCAATCCCATTCATTCCTTTTATCTTTATTCTTTATTGCTTTTTTCTTTCAAGAAGCTAATCAGGGGACACTGCCCTAGCATGGTGACCAGTGGTGGCATTATTACACACAATCACTTTCACGGAAATGAGAAGTTTCGCTTGTGATGAGACCCCCTTTCTCTTGAATATGCCACCAAGAGCCACTACTTTGGTGTGGTAACCAACTACTAGTAGTATCATACCACTAGATACCCATGGACCTAATAGGTTGGCTCATGATGAGACCCCCTATCCTCTGACTAGGTCTTATTGTATTTCTTTTTATGGGTCCCTTTGTTTCTTGCTAAGAAGACTTATACTTCTTTCTCGGGGATGCCTAGACGAATCATCTCTAGGTTTCAATTTTAGGCTTCTATCTTTTTCCAACTACTTTTACCCTCTGGGCCTTTAGCCCCTTCTTCCCACAAGGTAAGGTGCAACCCTTAAATATTTGTCCAACCCAAAGCCCTGACCAATGTAATGGGATGGATGAGCGGGAGAAATATGGAAAGTGGTAAGTATGGTGGGAGCGGACAATGGCTTCTCATGAATCCCCACAGTGAAAAATCAAAACCTACGGGTACAAGCTTACTAGGGATTCCTGTCATTCCCCCCAGATATGGTCAAGTGGATAAGCATAATATCCAAGAACATGTTAGAAACAAAAAGAATCAAATGCACATATTCAAAGGTTTTGAGGATCAGAGTGACACATACCATGATACCCGGACTCATTACCCCATGGAGCAATATCCACTTCTGCTACAGGACCAGGTCGAGGTGATGGATGTTGTTGTTGATGACAAAGTGGAGGCACTGAAGGAAGAAAAGATGGGTCCTCTAGGTCCATGTTCAAGTTGATCTGTCTCTCATTACTCCATGTATAGGACCTGTGAGCCTCAAGACATAATCTCCTTAGTTATCCCTAAAGTGGGGGATAACATCTGGCTCCAACTTAGGGACATGTGCTCACCGTAGAGCACATGAGAACCTCAACATTTCTTACACAACTTGTAACCTTCTTGATCTCAAAATAAATCTATTAGCAATCATTTGGGGTGGTGATATCACCCAGATCATATATAAAAATGAAAGCAAGCATATGTACAAATGTGAAAGAAAACTATTCTAGCATGAAATGCAAATGGTATATACAATGAATGCAAATGCCTACTTACCTTTACTTACCTGTTGGTTGGATGTTAGGTGTATTCAAACAACCAGTGAAACCAATCCAACAATGTCCCACAATAATTGCCTTTTTGCTTTAGCATAAACCATAATAGTGATAAGCCAAGCACAAAATTAACATGGGTTAGAAAATGTATCATATCGTCGGAAATAATAAAATCTAAGTCACAGAGGAGGGTGGGAGGGATAAAATAATGCCAAGTCATTCTCTGAGGAAATTTCTTAATCCACTTCAGGAAGGTATCATGAAAATTCAAAGGTTCAGAAAACTGACTCAAAAGGTCTGGAAGATGGCTACCTAGGACATTCTCATAATCTGAAGCCTGGGAAGGGATTGACAGGGATCTAGTATATGATTGACAAACTCTTAAGGGAAATTTGAAAATATTAGATGACAGACTTATTCTTGAAGTATTCAACCAACCCTTGGATTCCAGGGTTTGCCCTAGAGGAAACTCAATACAAAAGACATATCTCCCAACTACACATGTAGATACATAACAAAGTAAAGTAATCGGAGATGGTTGGAGAAAGTTGTCACAAGGATCCTTCTTTGGGCAAACGATGTCCTTACTCCTATCAATATATGAACACAACGATGGTTTACAATCTTCTTCATGGAATAAATCCAAGTTATCAGAGGAATATTCATCAAAAACCTCAAGGTATGACCGAAAAGTATAAGGAAAATATGGTACTAGGTCAACCTTGGGTGTTTGGAAAATATCGGTAATTATATCATCTCCTTGTTGCCGCTGGTCAAAATCAAGAGTAACTTGTTGTGATAATTGTAAAGGAAACACTGTGAAATGCCTCTCAATGTCATAAATGAGGTCAGTTCCATAACCAACTACATCCCACTTACGTTTTCAAACATGTATGAACTCATCAATATCAACTATCTCACTATCTGTATCATAACATGGAGGATTCAAAACATTTAAGGTCTCATCCATCTCCTCCTCATTTCCCAAATCATAAGGCAGATAATCATCAAAATTTTGGAGAGGAGGGTAACTTACTGCATTTGTTTCTTCTTGTGCAAGAACTTCGAGGAATTGGGTATTTTCAACATGCATCATTGTTTAATCCTCATAAATTGCCCCTACATTTTCAAATATACAACAAGGAATATCTACCTTTTCCGAGGATTCCATTTCTTCCTCTTTCTCTGAATCATAAAACAAGGCATTATCAAGATCATGAAAAGGAAAGTGACTAACCTCATTCTCTTCTTCTTGTACAGGGGGAAAAGGCTCGTGGATGGCTTCATCAGAGGGAGGAGCACAAGTTGATACTTCATCATTTTGCTTAGTTTCTAGCTCCTCAACCATGTCTTCATCCTGCTAGTTGATGACTTGTTCCCTTCTTTCTTGTGAATTTTCAGTAAAGATCTCAAGGGAAACTAATCTCTCCAAACTAAAGGCATATGGGGTAAAGGGATGTCCTTCCTTGAACAAGGAGATATTTTCCTCAATTTTTATAGCCATGTTATAGCCTTCTTTGAGTGTTTTTGGAGCCTTTTTGTCAAGGAGGAATCCCAAATGCACCAAAAGTGCCTTGGTGTAGAGATACAAGAGGTACTTGTCTTCAGGATAATGGCTTCTAGGAATCTGGTATAACAATATCTGAAACCTAACCTCGAAATCCCTGACAGTGTCATCCTCCATTTGTCTTATGTATTTGAGTCCTTTAAGTAATATTTTGATATCTTCCAATTTCATACCCCAACTCATGAGAAAGGTTTCTTCTAACTGGTCCACAGATGTGATGCTAGCAGTCAAGAGATTATCATACCATCTCCTAGCATTTCCATGTAGACTGGAAGAGAAAAGTTTCATTACAAAGTCTTCAACATCATCAATGATAGGGTGGAGTTGAAAGAAAGCCCAAAAATTACTCATGTGATAGTCAAGTCTTTCCCCATCACTACCAATGAATATAGGGAGCAACTTTTTGTACTTCGGGGGCATTTGTTGAGGCTATCCTGAGATTTTACTCATGTCCAAAGGTGTGAAGTTTCCCAAGATCCATTGAGAAGTCATAGTTGGCTTCATCATCAGTGGATTCGCCAGATAAATTTTCTTTAAATTATCAAAGAAATAAGGGAATCATCTTTAGTGGAGTCGCCAGGTAAGCTTTGTAAGATAAGGAATCTTCAGGAAAAGACTACCGAAAAGTGTCTTCTTGAGGAGAATTGACTCAGTGTTCCCCAACAATGATGCCAAAATGTTATCGGATAGTTTTTACTTTGAAGGATAAAGGAGAGGTAAAAAAGACAAACTGACGCAACAAGAGACTACCCTATCATTGTCACCTCAATAGGGTATCTCTTTCTATTTAGGGTGGTAGGCCTAGGGGAGGATGTGACCTGGGGCTTTGAGAAGGAAAAGGTTTAAGGCTAAGTAAATTTTCCCCCTCACAAGTCACCACCGATCACAAAGTCTGGCTAAACAACCAAAAATGATAATAACAACTAGAAATGTACCTACCCGGAACAAAGAAACAAGAAAACTATATATATCCAAGATCACTTTTTGGTTAGTACTTCATATAATCAAGGACTTTCTGATATAAAGTAATTCACTGATAATATTGATGAAGCAAATAAATGGTGTACAATAGCAATAATCACAATACGTCACTTCATAATAAATGTTAAAGAAACTTCACAATGAGAAATAATGATTTATCATCAATGCTACAATACCAACATTCATTAGAAGTAATGACTACTATGCTTTAGCCATTCTTTCAATTTCTTAAAAGATGTATAAAATGTTGCATGGATATGATTATAACACAAGTAAATGACAACAACAATAGGGTTAGTAGGTTAGTCTATGCTAGGGTTATAAGGTGTTAATAATTTTTTGAATTATTGGATATTTGTGATCAAGGCACTCAAGCATAAAAGGTCTTAGATCAGTGTGTTTATAGGGAAAATGGAGTCAAACTAGATGCAAAAGTTGAAGGGACAATATGATGATAGTAGGACCAAATACAAGAGGGATGTTATGGATGAAGTGTTTTTAATACAAGGCCTCAACCATCAACCCTAGGGGAAAATGACTCACTAAGGTGTAGTAACCCAAGGCCTTAGTGTGTTTTCCTCCTTCTTTAGCTCAATGACAAGAAAAAATCAGCTAGCATGAAGAGTAAATGGTAGGGTGTTGCAATGGAAAGTTCCTAGCAATATCTTCAACAAATAAAAAGGTTCCTTGGCATAACAAAGTAGGGACTTAAAATAAGGACACCAACATGTGATTATTTCCTAGGGTTTCTTCCAACAAATTTCATTAGCAAAATGAAAGTAAAAATACCATAATCATTAAATTAAAGGAAGGATTGAAGAAATTCACTTACATTCACCAAGCAGTCATTAAGCCAAACACTAGTTGTAAACCTTCCACCAAGAAAATGCCAAAAATAGCCAAGAAAAGCCTCCTTCAACGAGTGCACACTAGTAATTTCAGCCAAAACCCTAAAGGAGGGTGCAAATTCCAGACCTCACACAAGTGTGAGTGAAAGATTATGAGAAAATGAGAGTTAAAACCCTCAATTTATACAATAGAAATGACCTTAATTTAATTTAGGTCACCAAAAGGCCGACATGGCCAAAATACATAATAATATTATTTTTACATTAAATGTCATAATCAAACCCTAAATCAAGAAAAAATGAGGACTTCATGCCCTTTCAGGGTGACTTTATCCCATTCTAGGGAAGCGTCAGCCTCCTGGAGAAAAATGTTAGGCCCCCTTGGGCCTCCAGAAGTTGCCACACATGCCACAACTTCCACAACTACCTCCCAAAACCTCCACAACAACTGGATGACGTCATGAGTATCTTAGGTAATGTCATGGGCCTTCCAATGTCAATGTCCTAGTGGAAAGGGCACAACCACCCTGGGAATAGGCCTGCTAAGCTACCTCTGGTGAAACATCCTCCTCTTCTCCAGTGCAAAGCCTCTGACTTGTCTCTGCCCCCTGCTAGGGTCTGAACATCTCTCTGATGAGCTCTCATCCCCATGGAGGTCTGAACTAATCATCTCCCCATGTTTACCTATCCATAATGGTACCTGTCTGTCGAGTATGGTTCTTGAAATCAACACATACGCACTCCATGGGATCATAAGTCACAGGGATCATAGCAATTTCAATCACGTCTAATCATCAATTTTATTAAGCATGTGCATAAAACCTCTTTTACTGAGTCAAGTGCTCAAATACATTATACAAATCTGCAAGCCAAGTTTGGAGGAAGTGGCAGGGTGTCCTATTGGGAAAATGCTCATTGGATGTGGGGTGTTTCTGGGAGAAATCAAATCTAATCCATGTGAGTCGATGAGGTGGTAAGGGATGTCTGGATAAGGGGTGCAGTGATAAAAGGGAAATGCATGGATTACCTATGGGTGCCTTTGTATAGGTTAAGTTTCGCCTGTCATGGATGCAAGTGTTTCCAATCCCATTCATGTCTTTTATCTTTATTCTTTATTGGTTTTTTATTTCAATAAGCTAATCAGGGGACATTGCTCTAGCGTGGTGACCAGTGGTGGCAATGTTACCCACAAGCACTTTCATGGAAATGAGAAACCTGGCTCATGATGAGACCCCCTTTCTCTTGTCTATGCCACCAAGGGCCGCTACCCTGACGTTGTAACCAACTGCTAGTAGTGTCATACCACTAGATGCCCATGGACCTAATAGGTGGGCTCATGATGAGAGCCCCTATCCTCTGACTAGGTATTTTTTGATTACTTTTTATGGTTCCCTTTGTTTCTTGTTGAAAATCCTTTTACTTATTTCTCGGGGATCTCTGGGTGAAGCATCTCGAGGTTTCATTTTTAGACTTCTATCTTTTGCCAACTGCTTTACCCTCTGGGCCTTTAGCCCCTTCTTCCCACAAGGTAAGGTGAAACCCTTAAATATTTGGCCAACCCAATGCCATGACCAATGTAATGGGATGGATGAGCGGTAGAAATATGGAAAGTGGTAAGTATGGTGGGAGCGGACAATGGCTTCTCATTAATCCTCGTAGTGGAAACTCAAAACCTATGGGCACAAGCTTACTAGGGCTTCATGTGATTCCCACCAGATATGCTCAAGTGGATAAGCATAATATACAAGCACCTGTTAGAAACAAAAATAATCAAATGCACATATTCAAAGGTTTTGAGGATCAAAGTGACACATACCATGATACCCAGACTCATTACCTCATGGAGCAAGATCCACTTATGCTAT